>JARPMJ010003310.1:0-35000 GCA_033366665.1 Phoxinus dragarum
GCTCAATGATGATGAATCCAAAGACTTCGTTTTGTAGATGTATTTGCATGAGAAACAAACAAGGTTGCGTATCCAGTAGGCTACGTTCCATAATTGCTTCACTGACATATGATATGGTGTACAAACGGCATTAAACAGCATTAGAAGTGCGTTCTACAGCGGTCAACAAAAATAGGACTTCCCCGTCACCCCCTCTCTTCCACTCCCGAACCACAGAGGTGAACAGATGATATGCTCTACCTCCTCAGCACCACCAGGTGCCTTAATTACCGTATGTGACCAAAAAGAGTGTTCAGAAAAATACAACTAGGCCTATACCTGGCTTTTACAGTGAGGTTTCACTAATAAACTTATCAGTATTTATCTTGTGTGTGTGTGTAATTACTAACTTTCCCTTTAAGACACTATTTAAGCAGTAATATCTACACTTTAACAGAAAATTAAATGTCTTGGAATAACTGTTATCCTCTAAACACTTTCACATTAAAAAACAACAAAAATTAACTTAAATATCAAGATTCAGTAACCACAACTGTTTTATAAAAAATAAAACAGATTTAGGCCTACTTCGGAAAAGTAAGTCAGTAATTAAATATGTCTGTCAAATTCACTTTTCAGTTCACAAATGCATTTAAATTTACATTCAAACATAAGGGCCCAATAAAATAAATCTTGATGATCTTAATTTGAAATACAATCTTTCCTTTATTAAGGACTCAATATTCTTCCTCAGATGTTTGATGGTATTGAAAGGACTTATCCTCGTTTATTTGATAAAGATTTAAGTCCGGTATTATCTGCTTCATTCAACTGTTTTCTCAATTACATTTTATAAAGACCAAGCTCTTTTGTTGAGTTTTCTTACGATCTATTGCCTGGCACAGGAAGGGGGACTGTGATCAGTCACGTGATTTCTGGTAAGTCTGCCTGAAAGAGTAAAACCGAAAGTCTCCGAGTCTGTCAAAAGAGAGCTGTTTAAGAGATATTCTTAAAATGTCAAAGGACGAGAAACGATATGAGACATTGGACATCCACCTCGGCATTAAGCTCGTGAAAAAGTGCAATGATATTGGTGAGTTTGTTTAAGCTCGAAATATTTGAAGGAAGTAACGTTAGTCTAACTTTACCACTACCCGAACTGATCATAAGACAAAACATATGACGACAAATTACACAACAGCGATAACAGTTTAATTGCTTAACTTTGTGCCTCTTATTGAATGATCTGACATTAACGTTTCGGTAAATCCAGCCCTTAACTTCTTTTTTTTTTTTATATATATATTCTCAAACATGTTACCGTGATCAAATTGGTTTGACGTTGGATGTGCGACAGATATTCAACCGCGAACATTTCTATAGATTATTAGTGAATTATTTAATAAAAAAAAAAGAAGAAAATAATATGTTTTGATCCTTTTCAATCATGTCACGATGCATATAAGTAGTAGCACTGTAGCAGTAGTGACGCGCCTAAACCAGGGATCGTCTACAAAGTGCCGGATTGTGTGTATGAGGTTGTCAGTGTCCTGAGGCTGATTACTGTGAGTCGTGACTTAGGTAAAGTTGGTTTTATATTCGCACATTCACACTTTTTTGCTTAAAAAGTGTCTCAATAACATATGCAATAAAGCACATTTTTGCAAAATAAAAGCAGCTACATGATCTTTAGGACAAGGATGGTGAACTACAACATTTTCCACTATCGATCAAAATGGGCAAGTATTGTTTTAATGGCATACAAACTTGCGAATGTTCACTGAATGTCCAATGTAGTGCCGTGAACAAGATAGGGACCGTCTAAAAAGTTGTCTTTTTTTTCATTGTGTGCAAACAGACAACTACATTTTTGCAAACTACAGATGTACCAGCAAATATCTCTCACATTATGTGTTCTAATGCTATTGATTGTACTTTAGCAACAATAAAAAGTGCATTATAATGATTGTATTTAGGAAACCTGCCTCACTGTACATAATTTACATAAGTACTTTTTAGAATAAAATTACATTAATTCACCAAAGGGATTTTTTACTATCCGAAGGTTGTAGCATGTTCCCAGTAACCAGTCTGACTTACTACAGGTGAGATTTTTTACAAAAACTCCCCTACTGTACGTACAGTTGACAAATGTTTTAAAAAAAAATCATAGTAATTCACAGTAAGTATTTTTTCGTGTTCAAAAGGCTGTAGTGCTTTCCTACGGACCAGACTGACTTACTACAGGTGAAATTTTGACAATACCTCCCTTACTGTACAATTATCAAATATGTTTATGTAATAAACATATTATTACATATATTATTACATATTTTTTATTGCATATGTTTGTGAAATAAACTGTAATTCACCTATAGTGATTTTTTTTAATATTCCAAAGGTTGTAGTACTTTCCTAGTGAAAGGACTGACTTACTACAGGTGAAATTGTGACAATACCTCGCTTACTGTACGTACAATTATCAAATATGTTTATGAAAGAATTACTGTAATTCACCGTAAGTATTTTTTCATGTTCCAAAGGTTGTAGTACTTTCCTAGTGACCCGACTGACTTACTACAGGTGACATTTTGACAATACCACCCTTACTGTACGTACAATTGACAAATAAGTTTATGAAAAAATTACTGTAATTCACTGTAAGTATTTTTTTGTGTTTCAAAGGTTGTAGTACTTTCCTAGTGACCAGACTGACTTACTACAGGTGACATTTTGACAATAGCACCCTTACTGTACGTACAATTGACAAATAAGTTTATGAAAAAATGACTGTAATTCACTGTAAGTATTTTTTCGTGTTTCAAAGGTTGTAGTACTTTCCTAGTGACCCAACTGACTTACTACAGGTCAAATTGTGACAATACCTCGCTTACTGTACGTACAATTATCAAATATGTTTATGAAAGAATTACTGTAATTCACCGTAAGTATTTTTTCATGTTCCAAAGGTTGTAGTACTTTCCTAGTGACCCGACTGACTTACTACAGGTGACATTTTGACAATACCACCCTTACTGTATGTACAATTGACAAATAAGTTTATGAAAAAATTACTGTAATTCACTGTAAGTTTTTTTTTGTGTTTCAAAGGTTGTAGTACTTTCCTAGTGACCAGACTGACTTACTACAGGTGACATTTTGACAATAGCACCCTTACTGTACGTACAATTGACAAATAAGTTTATGAAAAATTACTGTAATTCACTGTAAGAATTTTTTCGTGTTTCAAAGGTTGTAGTACTTTCCTAGTGACCAGACTGACTTACTACAGGTCAAATTGTGACAATACCTCGCTTACTGTACAATCATCAAATATGTTTACGTAATACACATTATTACATGTTTATTACATATGTTTATGTAATAAACTGTAATTCACCTATAATGTTTTTTTTATATTCCAAAGGCTGTAGTACTTTCCTAGTGATTAGACTGACTTACTACAGTTTAAATATTGCCAATATCTGCCTTACTGTAAGTACAGTACATACATATTATTATGAAAAAATTACTGTAATTTCAGCTTGTTCCATGTTCCAAAGGTTACAGTATGTTCCTAGTGATCACTCTACTCAATTCATTTTGATAAATGTTTTAGATAAAAGTAAGTATTAGAACTGCTGTTCCTTGTACAACACATTTCTTTCATTGATTAAAATAACGGTAAAGATTTTAGCTTAAGCATATTTTCAACATTATAAATAAGCAACACCCTTATTGTAATGATTCAAGTTTAGTTTTTGTTATGAAGTCCCGAAGAAGTGGATTCTGGAATCCACTGCTGCTTCAATGTATATCTAATGAGTGATTTGAATCAAGGTATTAATCAATATTTTTCCTTCTAAATATCAAATGAGTTGAATGATTTCTCTAGGCTTATGAGATTTTACTTTGTTATAGAAATTACCAGTGTGATTATCGAAAATGTTATTTAATGTATCCTTTAAATGTCTGTATTTGATATCTGAGGTGTGACTGAAGGGTCTGGCCCATGCCAGGAATGCAGTAACAGTGCTTGCTCATTTAGCCCGGCTTCCAGAGATGAAATATGGACTTCTTTAACAGGTGTTACTACATCCATCTGCTTTTCTAGGGTACCCTGATAGCAATGGTCTCAGCAGGGGTCATTGAAGTCTATAGTTGAGAGACCATTTCTTAGTTAAAGTCTTTACTTTACAGTTGATTTAAAGTGTGAGAGAAATAACATGTTATCTTGATGTTTTGAGAAGACTCTCCTGTTTATTGTTAAAGCCTGGCCAAATCCAATCTTGAAGAAACTGTGTCTGTGTGTGTTAGTATTCTTGGTTACAGGTTAAGGAACAAGTGGAAATATAGCTGCAAGCAGCGATACGGGGCCAAGCCCCTGAAGCAGCAGCAAGAGCAGGAAGAGTAAAAACAGCAGAAATTTAACATACATGAAAAAACAGCTGGTTCAGAAGTACAGGTGAAAATTAACTCAAAATGAACAGAAGTTCAGATGAGAATGAACACATAATGAACAAGACAAACTTATTTCTAACCCAAGAGGAAGACAGATTAGTACAACGTTAAATAATAAAGGAATCGACATGACACAACATTACACACAATTTTATAAAGTAGTTCCACACAGGCTTGAACCCACTATCTCTGGGTCAGATGCCTGACTCTCATCTCATTGCGCCACTGGGAAGTTGTGTCTTTGTGCATAAGGTCCATACTTCAAGTGAGAAGCAAATACATTTGCAGCATGTTGTATTTATTGAGTTCCTTCACATATAGACACCATGTCTGGAACAGAAGCAACTTTTCCACCACTTAAGGCCACAGTACCTCTTGCGGTCTGGGCATGTGCCACACAGGATTCAAACCCACGACCGGAATGGTTCGGGGCTCGTGGTACGTGGTTTAGCAGCTTGTGCTACTCAGTTGACACTGTCTTACTAAACTGCAGAGAAGAGGCTTCAGTGTAAGAATGAGAACACAAAAGCATGTTAACCAGATTAGCATGCTAAGTTAGCTTAATGCTAATGTAGCTTATGGTTAGCCTGAATGTTTGTGTACTGTATGTATAGTAAGGGTGGTATTGTCAAAATGTCACCTGTAGTAAGTCAGTCTGGTCACTAGGAAAGTACTACAACCTTTGAAACGTGAAAAAATACTTAAAATGAAAAATGAAACGGATTGTGTGTATGAGGTTGTCAGTGTCCTGAGGCTGATTACTGTGATTCGTGTTAGTGTGTGTCTGTGTGGAGCCTCCGGACCAGCTGTGTGTGTGTGTGTGTGTGTGTGTGTGTGTGTGTGTGTGTGTGTGTGTGTGTGTGTGTGTGTGTGTGTGGAGCCTCAGGACCAGCTGAATGAATGAGTGTGTGTGTGTGTGTGTGTGTGTGTGGAGCCTCAGGACCAGCTGAATGAATGAGTGTGTGTGTGTGTGTGTGTGTGTGTGTGTGTGTGTGTGTGGAGCCTCAGGACCAGCTGAATGAATGAGTGTGTGTGTGTGTGTGTGTGTGTGTGGAGCCTCAGGACCAGCTGAATGAATGAGTGTGTGTGTGTGTGTGTGTGTGTGTGTGTGTGGAGCCTCAGGACCAGCTGAATGAATGTTTGTGTGTGTGTGTGTGTGTGTGTGTGTGTGTGTGGAGCCTCAGGACCAGCTGAATGAATGTGTGTGTGTGTGTGTGTGTGTGTGGAGCCGCAGGACCAGCTGAATGAATGAGTGTGTGTGTGTGTGTGTGTGTGTGTGTGGAGCCGCAGGACCAGCTGAATGAATGAGTGTGTGTGTGTGTGTGTGTGTGGAGCCGCAGGACCAGCTGAATGAATGAGTGTGTGTGTGTGTGTGTGTGTGGAGCCTCAGGACCAGCTGAATGAATGAGTGTGTGTGTGTGTGTGTGTGTGTGTGTGTGTGTGTGTGGAGCCTCAGGACCAGCTGAATGAATGTGTGTGTGTGTGTGTGTGTGTGTGGAGCCGCATGACCAGCTGAATGAATGTGTGTGTGTGTGTGTGTGTGTGTGTGGAGCCTCAGGACCAGCTGAATGAATGTGTGTGTGTGTGTGTGTGTGTGTGTGTGTGTGGAGCCTCAGGACCAGCTGAATGAATGAGTGTGTGTGTGGAGCCTCAGGACCAGCTGAATGAATGAGTGTGTGTGTGTGTGTGTGTGTGTGTGTGGAGCCGCATGACCAGCTGAATGAATGAGTGTGTGTGTGGAGCCTCAGGACCAGCTGAATGAATGAGTGTGTGTGTGTGTTTGTGTGTGTGTGTGTGTGTGTGGAGCCTCAGGACCAGCTGAATGAATGAGTGTGTGTGTGTGTGTGTGTGTGTGTGTGTGTGTGTGTGTGTGTGTGTGTGTGTGGAGCCCCAGGACCAGCTGAATGAAAATTAAAATTAAGCACTTTGAAATATAAAGTAAAACGTCCTAACGTATTTAGTGTTTTGTAAACATTTTATAAAAATTGTAGTATAAAAAAACTAAACATACATTTATCATCATGATTTTATAGAACTGGGTTCTTATAATAAACCCACTGTAATACAAAGTTTTAATTTATATAATTTACACGTTATGTAATTAAGTGCAGAAATGAAAGTAATTTTACCTGAAATTGATATTACAGTAGGCTAGCCAGTCTTAACAGTTTACGTGATTTGGCTCTATTTCTTGATTTAATTTTTTTAATTTCTTTGCAGTGTACCGAACACATCTAACGTTACATCCATTATCGGTGCGCAAAAAGCAGAAACTTGAATACCGGCGTGATAGCGAGAGATTGTAGTTCACGTTGACCAAAACACACAAGATAAAGCGTTTCAGAAAAATACATTTTCGGCAATCACAGACATTCGCATTCGGACGGGATTAGATTTCTCTGAGGACCGCCGAGTTTGATGAAAAACAGTAGGTATTTGCTCTGGAATTTTTACAGAGGTCGTGTGAGAAAAAGACAGACATGGCAGATTCGGACAGGATTAAAATCTCAAAGTACGTCTGTGAAACAGAAATTTCTCTAATGTCCCCCTGTGAAACTAGTTCCGTCCGAATATGGCTTTACTGTTCATCTCATGGCTTTAAAATGATAAGAGTTGGGGTCACTCATTTTTAGATGTTTCCAAAATTTGATGGCTCGTTTCTCCACGTGTATTAATAGAGGGTATTGGCATGTGTTGTCTCTCTCTCTCTCTCTCTGTCAAAAAAGCAGGTCTATTAAGGACAATAGAGTCATTATTCAGTTCAATTCAGGTTTGCGTTCCCAGCATTGTGAGCTAAGTTGATCGTAGAATTCAAGTGTACTTGGTTTCAAAGACAAGAAGTGAATTTCCGTTTAGAACAGCAAATGCTGCTTGACCAACTTAAATATGGGTGTGTCTTACCTCTGTTTTAATTTAATGTTACTTTAGATAAGTGGGAAACCACGGCATAGCCAATCCAAAGCTATTATAAGAGAAGTAATGTTGGTTAACTTATATCTGTTGTAGTGGCCATACCTCTACTGAAGAAAATGTTAAGTTAAATTCAAGTGTATGCAATTCCATGAGGGCTATACCAAAGTGTCTTTGATTGTGTGAATGTGACCGATTTCAGGTATATAGCAATTACCTCAAAACTGATCAAAACTGATGAGCTTGTGAACGTTAAATGAGGCGTGAGGACCTCAGAGCGACACACGCTTCCTAATCTGAACGGGGTAAAATATACTTAAAAGAGTTAAAAAGAATAGTTGAACATTCGCTCACTTTTAATGATGCTCAGAACGAGGTAATACATATGAGAAAATGTATTTCATTTAATCGAGTTGTGTTGCGTAAAAGGAAGGACAGTAACGCATATTATTGGAAATCTGCCATTGGACCTTTAGCCGGGCTTGCACTAACAAAAACAAACCTTGTCAGTTACGTTACGTCATCATCATGTCGTGCGCGCCTCGACACACCCAAAAATTTGAATGCACGGATTTTGTTTTCGAATGTGCTTTTTTATTTTAACGTATATTCGAAATTCAAGTTTTATTTGACAGGCCTAATATGATGTATGCAAACAAATTTTAGATGTTGTTTTTTCCCCCATCAGATCCATGTGATGATGATCCAGATGTTTTAAGAGCTGAATTATCCTGTGGTCACGTCACTGATCCACAGACACTGACTGACTACTGCAGAATAGAGCTGACTGATGTAAGTGTAGTTTAGATTTTTTCCAACACAAGCAGTTTCGTTTTAGTGTATTTTATTTTATTTTATGTGAATACATGCTACTTCTCAAAATAATGAATTGCAGGGTAAACCGGAGCTGAGATGCCCTGTGTGTAAAGGACAATGGACCTATATGGAAGTCCGTAAATTAGCCAAACTCACACTTGAAGAACAACAATTCTTTGAGGAAAGACTTGCCAACAACTCTACCAGACAGACAGTCGACATCAAGAACGTAAGTATGGTCTCTACACCTTTTGATTCTTAGAAACATGAATAAACTATTGTGTTATTGTTCCTATGCACTATCTATCTTCAGTGTCCTGGTTGCGACTGGTTGATTGAGAGATCAGACTCGTCTAATCTCAGTGTGCAATGCACCATTTGCTCTGCAAATAAGGGCAAAACCTTTGAGTTCTGCTGGCAGTGTGGGAAAGAATGGAAAGGTCAGCGTCCTCGATCTGATAGATGTGACAATGACGGCTGCAGCAACAGTGATCTGGATCTGCTGAGAGATTGTGCTACTATTACTTTAAAACGGGCTGCGAATATTGTATGTCCAGCTGTTCGTGCTTGTCCAACATGTGGTTTGCTGCTTAACCACAACACAGAGAAATGTAAAAACATTGTGTGCTCTCGGTGTAAAAAAGAGTTTTGTTTTGTCTGTCTCAAGCTCACACCTGACTGTCTAAAGTCCCTCCCAAGTGGTTACTTTCAACTCTGTTCAGATGGTGTGGCTCCACGACAGACTTCTATTCCACTCTGGAAAGTTAATTTATAAATGACAAACACAATGACAACTGTGTGATACAACATTTACCAAGCACCTCTACTATATTATTTGGCAAACCACATGTAAACCAAATTTTAATATCCTAATCATTTGTTAACAACATGTATGCATTACGTCAATGAGCTCATTGTTTCTGCTTTAAATGAATACATTGTTAGATAACATGCATGATTTGTGTATGTACATTTCTGAAATCCATTATTTTGGTCACAGTTTCCTCTGATAACAGATCACTCTAAATTGTAATGTAGACGCATGCATTTTCTGTAAAGCTGCTTCGAAATGAAATGTATTGTGAAAAGCGCTATACAAATAAATGGGAATTTAATTTAATGTATCATTTAATCTTTGACATTTGAGAAATTAATTTTTGTCATGTTAGCATATAGCACTGAGATTTGTGTGCAAGTATAAAATAAAAAAATTTGTACACCTGTAAATTTATAACAATGCATTTTATTTTATGGTGCTTTTCATAACACCCAAGGTCTCTGTGGACTGTCACAGTGGCTTTATTGAAACGCACAACCGAGTAGAGAAATAAACAGTCCTGATTATAATCTACAAACAGAAGACTTAGCAACAAAATAATGAGTAACCAAGAAAACAAATTTGAACAGGCAAACATGAATAGAGCAAACCAAGTGAAAACTAAACCAAAACAGAGCATACATGTTACAGTTGCCTTACAGGCAAGCAAAAAAGAATACAACAATCCTGACTGACAGCATGATATAAATACAATAAAGTGCAATACATAAACAGAAATTGTTGCACCAATTAGATTAAAAAAGGTCAGAGAGAAAACTAAAGCACCATGGTACAACAATACTACGCATGTTCTAAAGAGAGAAACCCGTAAATTAGAGCGTAAATGGAAACAAACGAATTTAGAGGTCTTTAGAATTGCGTGGAAAGACAGTATGTCACGTTATAAAAAGGCTCTAAAAGCGGCAAGGGCTGAGCATCTCTGCAAACAGACGTCACCTGACCAAAATATTCCGTTACATATTAGCAGTAATGATTTCATGAACTTCTTTACTGAAAAAATAGAAAGCATTAGAACCACAATTGTAAATGTGCAATCTTTGACAGCGTCTTATGATTCAGCCTCAATTATCGCCCCTCAAGAACAACTACAGCGCTTTACAACTATAGGACAGGAAGAGCTAAATAAACTTATCACTGCATCTAAACCAACAACATGTCTATTAGATCCAATACCCACTAAACTACTGAAAGAAGTGTTACCTGTAGTGGAAGAGCCTCTTCAATATTATTAACTCGTCTCTATCTTTAGGACATGTTCCAAAAACATTCAAGCTGGCAGTTATAAAACCTCTTATTAAGAAACCACAATTAGATCCAAATAACCTAGCAAACTACAGACCCATCTCAAATCTTCCATTTATGTCTAAAATACTAGAAAAAGTTGTGTCCGCTCAATTGTGCTCTTTCTTGCAAGAAAACGATATCTATGAAAAGTTTCAGTCTGGATTCAGGCCACACCATAGCACAGAAACTGCGCTGGTTAAAATTACAAATGATTTACTTTTAGCTTCTGACCAAGGCTGTATCTCAATACTAGTTTTACTCGATCTTAGTGCTGCGTTTGACACTATAGATCATAAAATACTCTTAGATCGACTTCAAAATTACACTGGTGTACAGGGACAGGCATTAAGCTGGTTTAGATCGTACCTATCAGACCGTTACCATTTTGTCCATTTAAATGGGAAAAATCAAAGATAACGTCAGTAAATTATGGAGTGCCGCAGGGATCTGTATTAGGCCCTCTGCTATTCTCAATTTATATGCTGCCACTTGGTAATTATTATGTCATGTCTAAAGTTAATCATTCTTCGCCACTAGATGGCGCTGTTTGCCATAGGTTTACTTCAACTACCCTTGGAAAAAACTTTATTTGTTATGCTTCATAGCTACAATCACGCGAAGCACAGCTGCCATTTTCAGTTCTGCGCAGCAGAGAAATCGCGTGCTCTTTTCATCTGATTCCAGATTGTTGTGTAAAGCCCCAGAGAAGCTTTGCTTGTAAGTTTATTGCATATACTTGTTACTTTATATACTTTGTGTCTGTATCTTATTAAGATGCATATGTTAGACGCACATTAGCAGTTCCACGTGCTTTGTACGGACATTTCAAAAGATCGCCATGTGATCTCGTAACAACTAATGTAATTTAACTATGTTAATGTTAATTGTATTTTGATTATTTATATTTAAGCATTTTTTGTATTTCTTTTTCAGTTTCACAAAGTAATGTAACATTGAGAGAAGTAACATGATTGCACTCAAGTAAAGAAGAACATTTACATCCTCTGAGTCGTCATTGAAGCCTCTTCATCACGTTATACAATGTTTAGCTATCTGTATATGCATGCCCAATGCACACGCATGCAGAGGACAGAATAGTGAAAAAGCAGCACGACGGGCAGAAAACAACATTTCTGAGAACAGCTATCCAGTTATTCCACCCATCTTAACTAACTCAAGATGGATGTTAAAGAGAAAGCTGAAGAGCAACAGCAACATGTCTCACTCAGTCAGCTGGAAACCAGATCGGTGATATCTGCATCTTCCAAGAGCTCAAGATCGTCCACTGCGAGTATGGCGGCAACCAGAGCACGAGCTAAAGCGGAAGCAGTGAGAGCACGTACAAACTTTGTGGAAAGAGAAGCTGAGCTACTGCTAGAAAGAGCTAAACTGGAATCTGAATTATTATCACTAAAGCATAAAAAGGAGTTTGCAGTGGCAGCAGCAGAGGCTACGTTTCTTGAAGCTGCTGCAGAAGAGATAGAGTCAGGAGAAATGAATATGGCGACTGACGTCACAGCGTTTCCACCGGAGACTATTGAAAAGCGTACAGAGGACTATGTGGACAGTCTTTCTGGATTAAGTTTTCACCTTCTCCCTCATGTTAAAGCAGAGACCGACTCCCGTGATCACGAACCGTTCATGATCTCGCATGCGCTGCCCACCACGGCTGTCACAAGCAATGCCACACAGAACGTTGACAGATTAAACCACATTTCAACTCCTAAACCATTCATAGTAAGCCAGCCTAGAATGCCCAGTACACAGTTATCATTTCCCCAGCACACTCCTGTCAACCTGCCATACACCTCATTCTCTCATAACAAAGCCTATGGTCAAATTCCGGTTTCAGAGAAAGTGAGCCGACCTCAGACTTCCTACCTCAGCAGTTCAATGCAACAGCCACCCTCCACAGTCCATGCAGGTATGAGTGAAATTGCCAGATACCTGGTGCGTCGTGAGCTTGTGAACTCAGGGCTTAGTAAGTTTGACGATCGGCCGGAGAACTACTTAGCCTGGAAGTCATCATTTATGAATGCTCTAGAAGGGCTATCGCTCACCCCTAGCGAGGAGCTTGATCTTCTGACAAGGTGGCTAGGACCGCAGTCCTCAGAACAAGTTAAAAGAGTCAGAGCTGTTCATGTCGCTGATCCAGTGGCTGGTTGTAGAATGGCATGGTCCCGTCTAGAAGAAAGCTTTGGGACTGCTGAAATAATTGAGAAAACACTCTTTGATAAGCTGGATAGTTTTCCTAAAATCAGCATTAGAGAACCTCAAAAGTTAAGAGAATTTGCAGATCTGCTCAAAGAAGTGGAGTCAGCAAAGCTTGGAGGCTACTTACCCGGGCTCTCTTTCCTGGACACAGCGAGGGGCGTGGCACCTATTGTCAACAAACTTCCTCATAACCTCCAAGAAAAGTGGATGTCCCAAGGTTCCCAATACAAGCTTCAGTTCCAGGTACCATTTCCGCCATTCACATTTTTCACAGACTTTGTATGTAAGGAAGCCTACATGCGCAACGACCCTAGTTTCGCATTCCACCTATCTCTAACTGCCTCCCCTGTAAAGCTTGAAAACTCAGTACAAAGAGGCGGACCCCTGAAAAGCTTAATCTCTACTCACAAAACTGAGATTGCACAAACAACCAGCGCTTCCAATTCGCCGAACAGTAAGCCTGATATCAACAGACAATGCCCCATTCACAAAAAAAACCCATCCTTTCAAACGGTGCAGAGCCTTTAGAGCTATGAACATTGAGGAACGGAAAACGTTTTTGAAGGAGCATAATATCTGCTTTAGATGTTGTTCTTCGAATGACCATGTGGCCAAAGACTGTGAAGTTGTCATACATTGCACAGAGTGTGGCAGCAACAAACATGTCACAGCCCTTCATCCTGGACCACCTCCATAAACGCTAAAGCACCCAACACAGAGCATGGCGGGGAGAGAGAAAGTGCAAACCCTTCCATTAACTCTAAGTGCACCGAGGTCTGTGGGGATACTAATAGTTAGTTACTAATCGGTCCCTGTTCAAAAATCTGTCTCATCAAAGTTCACCCTAAGGGAGAGCCAGATAATTCACCGAACGTCTATGCTATTCTTGACGATCAAAGTAATCGTTCGCTTGCCAGAGCTGAGTTTTTCGACTTCTTCAATCTCAAGAGCACAGATTTTCCCCACACTCTGCGCACATGCGCCGGAGTCACAGAAATGTCTGGGAGGCGGGCTATGGACTTCATCGCACATCCTCTAGATGGCAGTCTTTCAGTCCCACTCCCTACGCTCATTGAGTGCAACTACATGCCCGAAGACAGGTCAGAGATACCCACTCCTGAAGCAGCAAAACACCATTCACATCTCAAATCTATTGCTCATCTAATCCCTCCTCTAGATCCAAATGCTCAAATACTTCTCCTTCTTGGACGTGATATTCTTTAAGTCCACAAGTAAGAGAGCAACGCAATGGGCCACAAAATGCTCCTTATGCTCAAAGGCTAGACCTAGGCTGGGTTGTGGTTGGTGAGGTATGTCTTGGTGCTGCTCACAAGCCTTCATCTGTTAGTGTTTAACGCACAAATATTCTAGAAGACGGGCGTCCATCTTACTTTAGTCCATGTCCCAATAAACTCTACCTCAAGGAGAAATTAACGGCACAGCCAAGTGTTAAAGCCTCTCTCCTTCCCCAATTTGCTCTCAGCTCATTAGCCACCTCAGTCTTTGAAAGAACGGAAGATGATGAAAAAATAGCCCCATCAATTGAGGATAGGCAGTTCATTCAGTTAATGGACAAAGAAATGTTCATGGATGACACTAACAGCTGGGTAGCACCCCTTCCCTTTCGTGCTCTTAGACAGCGGCTTCCAAACAACCGAGAGCAAGCCTTGAGCCGTTTCAACACTCTCTGCCGCACACTACGTAAGAAACCTGAGATGAGAGAGCACTTCGTAGAGTTTATGCAGAAGGTCTTTGATAACAATCATGCCGAGCCAGCTCCTCCTGTGAACCCAGGGGAGGAGTGCTGGTACTTACCTTCCTTTGGTGTGTATCATCCACGCAAGCCTGGTCAAATTCGTGTAGTGTTCGACTCCAGCGCCCAGTTCCATGGTGTGTCTTTGAACGATGTGCTGCTAACAGGCCCAGATCTAAACAACAGTCTGTTAGGAGTCCTACTTCGATTTAGGCACGAGCCAATAGCCATCACTGCGGACATTGAGCAAATGTTCCACAGTTTCATTGTCAGAGAAGATCATAGGAACTTCCTCCGCCTTCTGTGGTTCAAGAACAACGACATCTCCCAAAGCATGGTAGAATACCGCATGAAAGTCCATGTCTTTGGCAACAGCCCCTCCCCAGCCGTTGCCATTTATGGCCTCAGACATGCTGCCTTGTATGGTGAAGCGGAGTTCGGTGCAGATGCGAGACATTTCGTTGAAAGACACTTCTATGTTGATGACGGACTCAAGTCACTTCCCTCCATCAATGAAGCTATCAGTTTGCTTAAAGCTACCAAAGATATGCTCGCTATCTCTAACTTAAGACTCCACAAAATAGCATCCAACAGCCCAGCAGTGATGCACGCATTCTCTCCAGCTGACTATGCCAAAGACTTGAAACATTTGAATCTAGACACTGATTCACCCCCTTTACAGCGCAGTCTTGGCTTGAGTTGGTATCTTCAGAATGATACATTTACATTCCACGTCAACCTCAGTGACAAGCCATTCACACGCAGAGGAGTCCTGGCGACGGTAAACAGCTTGTTTGACCCTCTCGGTATTGTGGCACCAATCACAATCCAAGGGAAACTGCTACTCCGTGAACTTTCGAATGGGAAGTCGGATTGGGATTCCCCCCTCGCAGCTGAAAAGGAAACTGAATGGAACCTCTGGAAAGACTCGTTGCAGGACTTAGAGCAACTCAAAATTCCCCGAACGTACACTCTAATGTCCATTTCCCAATCAGTAGAAAGGGAGATTCACATCTTCTCAGACGCATCTGTTCAGAACATATCCGCTGTCGCATACTTGAAGGTAACGGATCACGATGGAATGTGTCAAGTTGGATTCATTATGGGAAAAGCCAAGCTAGCCCCACAGACTGGACATACGGTTCCCAGACTTGAACTGTGTGCGGCCGTCCTTGCAGTCGAAATGGCTGAGCAAATCATCCAGGAACTAGACATCAAACCAGACACCCTACTGTTCTACACAGACAGCAAAGTTGTATTGGGGTATATCTGCAACCAGACCCGACGCTTTTACGTGTACGTCAGTAACAGAGTTCAAAGAATTAGAAAATTCACTCACCCAGAACAGTGGCTTTACATTCCAACCTCACAAAACCCTGCAGATGTTGCTACTAGACCTGTTCCTGCATGCCGTCTATCTGAAACAAACTGGCTCACCGGTCCTTCCTTTCTGCAGCATCCTGCACCCACCCTTGTGAAAGAAGCTCCTTATAATCTTATCGACCCAGATACAGACGTGGAAGTGCGTGCACACGTCACCACCTGCTTAAACCCTGATTCTGGTCTTGGTTCTCACCGCTTTGAAAGATTTTCATCTTGGAGATCCTTAAGACGAGCTGTAGCTTCTCTTATTCACATCGCTCAGTCTTTCAGAAACAAAGAAAAGTCGTGTTGCGGCTGGCACCATTGCAAAAGTTTGTACATGCCCGAGTTACTAACTCAAGCTGAAAACGTCATCATCAGGTGCATGCAACGAGAGGCTTACAAAGCAGAAATCACTTGTCTGGAGAACGAGAGAGATATTTTCAAGCAAAGTTCCCTCAAGAGGCTTAACCTTGTCCTGAAGGACGGACTCCTAAGAATTGGAGGCAGACTAGAACAGTCCACACTCCTCAGTAGAGAGAAACACCCTCTCATCATACCCGGCCATAGTTACATAGCAACCCTCCTAACAAATCATCACCATGAGAAAGTAAATCATCAAGGTCGAATCTTTACAGAAGGAGCAATCCGCTCTGGAGGGCTCTGGATAGTTGGAGCAAAAAGACAGATCAACGGTGTCCTCCGCAAGTGTGTCACTTGCCGCAAACAGAGAGGTAAAACAGCTGAACAAAAAATGGCAGACCTCCCTCCTGACCGCATCAGCACAGAACCACCCTTTACTAATGTCGGCTTAGACGTGTTTGGCCCTTGGAATGTATCAGCTCGCCGTACCCGTGGAGGCCAGGCCTACAGTAAAAGATGGGCAGTAATATTCACATGTTTATCCGTGCGAGCCATTCATATCGAACTGATAGAATCAATGGACACATCAAGTTTCATTAATGCACTGCGCCGCTTCTTCGCCATACGAGGCCTAGCAAAGATAATACGATCCGACTGTGGCACTAATTTCCAAGGAGCATGCAGAGAGCTGAATATGCTTGTGGTTTCGACCAAAGATTCAAGCGTGACCAAATACCTCAGCGAAGAAGGCTGCAAATGGATCTTTAACCCACCTCATTCATCTCACATGGGAGGAGCATGGGAGAGGATGATCGGACTTTCAAGGCGGATCTTAGACTCCATGCTACCTCAAATCAGCTCCTCACATCTGACTCACGAAATGCTGTCAACTCTAATGGCCGAAGTGTGTGCTGTTATCAATGCAAGACCTCTCGTATCCATTTCAACTGACCCCGAGTCACCTCTTCTCCTCACTCCAGCAATGATCCTCACCCAAAAGGTGTGTACCCCATACGCACCTCCAGGACCCTTTGAAGGTGCCGATCTATATCGGAAACATTGGAAAAGAGTGCAGTATCTCGCCAGCATGTTCTGGGAAAGGTGGAGGCGAGAATACCTTGCATCTCTTCAGTCTCGCAAAAAATGGCAAGACAACAAACCTAATATCAAAGAAGGAGACCTGGTCCTCATGAAAGATGATCAGGTGAAAAGGAACGAATGGCCAATGGCTCTGGTCACCAAAGCTATTTCTGGCACAGATGGCAGAGTCAGAAAACTGGAACTGAAAGTCACTAAGAGTGGTACTGCTAAGACATTCTTAAGGCCTATTACAGAAGTTGTTTTGCTTGTGTGTTAAGTTGAGATACCCTGTGAATACGTATTCACTTGTTGAGAATTCAAGAGTGGCATTATGCTTAATACCAGACGGGGAGTATTATGTCATGTCTAAAGTTAATCATTCTTCGCCACTAGATGGCGCTGTTTGCCATAGGTTTACTTCAACTACCCTTGGAAAAAACTTTATTTGTTATGCTTCATAGCTACAATCACGCGAAGCACAGCTGCCATTTTCAGTTCTGCGCAGCAGAGAAATCGCGTGCTCTTTTCATCTGATTCCAGATTGTTGTGTAAAGCCCCAGAGAAGCTTTGCTTGTAAGTTTATTGCATATACTTGTTACTTTATATACTTTGTGTCTGTATCTTATTAAGATGCATATGTTAGACACACATTAGCAGTTCCACGTGCTTTGTACGGACATTTCAAAAGATCGCCATGTGATCTCGTAACAACTAATGTAATTTAACTATGTTAATGTAAACATTGTATTTTGATTATTTATATTTAAGCATTTTTTGTATTTCTTTTTCAGTTTCACAAAGTAATGTAACATTGAGAGAAGTAACATGATTGCACTCAAGTAAAGAAGAACATTTACATCCTCTGAGTCGTCATTGAAGCCTCTTCATCACGTTATACAATGTTTAGCTATCTGTATATGCATGCCCAATGCACACGCATGCAGAGGACAGAATAGTAATATTATAAGAAAACATGGAATAAGTTTCCACTGTTATGCTGATGACACTCAATTATATATTTCATCACGACCAGATGAAAACACCAAATTATCTAAATTGACAGAGTGTCTTTTTATTTATATATATATATTCCAACTATATCACAATCATAATTACATATTTAGCCCTTTTTTTCTCCTCTTCTCTTCTCCCTTTCCTTCTCCTTTCTACTCTTCTCACCCTGTACCTTGGTCTCCTGTCCACACCCTCTACTCTGAGGGTGTGGACAGAGTAATGTGGACAAAGAATGGGCTCAGGCATCCTTACTGAAACTTGGTCGTTTTACTGGGATGGGGTGGATTTTGAGTCCAGAGCCGCCTCAGGTATGTTTTTTTTAAGCTTGTACTCTTTTCATGTATGTTTTTTTTTTTTAATGTTGTACTTTTATGTTCCCTTAAAGGATTAGTTCACTTTTAAAATGAAAATTCTGTCATCATATACTCACCCTTAAGTTGTTTCAAACATGTATGAATTTCTTTCCTCTGCTGAAAACAAAGGAAGATATTTAGAAGAATGTCAGTCACCAGATAGTTTCTTCCGATTGACTTCCATAGTATATTTTTTTTCCTACTATGGAAGTCAATGGGACCCAGAAACTGTCTGGTTACTGACATTCTTCTAAATATCTTCCTTTGTTTTCAGCAGAGGAAAGAAATTCATACATGTTTGAAACAACTTAAGGGTGAGTATACGATGATAGAATTTTCATTTTAAAAGTGAACTAATCCTTTAAAATTAACAGAAACATCACAATTACACTAGATTAAATCAATGACAATTCAGCTAGGGTTTTATCATTCAACACATAATTTTGTACACTGTTATGGTGATAAAAAAAAAAAATTTGAACCAGGGGTTTCAAACTGAGTAATATAGTTAAAAAGTAACATTACATAATTTAGGCTCATGAAAAAATTGGTAAACTACACACATGTATGTATGTATGTAAACCATTGCTTTCATTTCAAATGTATTTTGAGTACACTATGTGGGCATGTGGATGTGGACACCTCACTGGCTTGTGCCTAACTTTAAATCTAGACGCTACCAATCAAGACATTTGATGGGCTGGTCACCAGCCCAGGTTTTGTCCAAGCTGAGGACAAGGCTCTATATGTGCTGTCAATGCTTGCTCTCAATGACCAGGAGAAGCAGGAGATTGAGGAAGCAACAGTTGGCCAGGCTAAGAACGCATCATGGTAAGAAAGCTTATTAATAAAAACAAAATGATGGTGGTTCTGAGAGCATAACACGCTGAAACTTAAAACACATGTAAACAGACAACACAAGCGTAACTAATTTAGCCCTGATGACATTCTGCTGTCATTACTCGTCTAAGACAATCCTGAAGATCTTGATTAGGTGTGTTTTTACATGAAACTGTAATGCTAATTGTTGAGCAAAAATGGTCTCTCTCATGGTTGGTTTCTTTTAACAGGTTTGCATATCGCAAGAAAAGGATAACAGCCCCAAGTAACTTTGGTTTGGCCTTGGCAGCAGTCAAGCGGAAGTCTTATCCGCCTTCCTTATTCAAAACCCTGCTTGGCCAGTACAACCTCAAAGACGGATCTAAAGTGTGGTTAATAAATGAATATTTAAAATGAAGGCATCTGTGTCTAAGAATACACTTATTAAGACTTAAGTGGTATTTTTCCCCTCCCCCCTAGGCATGTGATTGGGGAATCCTCCATGAGCCAAGGGCAAAGCAGGAATACACTGAGCGCACTGGTATGGTTATACAAGAGAGGGGACTGTTCCAATCTGACAGCGGCCTGCTTGGTGGATCTCCAGATGGGACGGTGTTTGGAAACTGCATGATTGAAGTCAAGTGTCCGTGGTCAGCCAGAACCAAGACTATCCTGCAGGCAGCAGAGAATAGGGACTTTTTCCTGGAGTTTGATGAAGTGGTTGGTTCCCTGACACTAAAAAAAACTCACAACTACTGGCATCAGATCCAGGGAAACCTGCACCTGACCGGAGCTAACAGCTGTCACCTGCTTGTGTGGACTCCTCTTGACCTTGTGCTTCTCCCAGTGCTCAAAGATCCTACATGGGCTGTTAACTTTGACACTCTGGAAATATTTTATAAAGATTGTTTCCTACCATACATTATATCACAGTTGTAACTAAGTACTGTTAAAGGATTATAACAAAATTCAAATTTCCTGATAACTTACTCAACCCATTGCATCCAAGATGTTCATGTCTTTCTTTTTCAGTGGAGAATAAATTAATTTATTTGAGGAATTTTATTTAGTTTGCACTGAAGAAAGAAAGACATGAACATCTTGGATGGCATTGGGTTGAGTAACTCAAATTTGACATTTCACACAAGCAAGGTAATTTATTTATCATATACAAGTTTGTAGGCTAAACGTCACGCCTGACGTCAGACTTAACAACCGAATAGTAAGTACATGTAGTTAATTAATAATACTCAGTACTTAAATATATTAAAACTAGATTAAAGACACATATCTTTAGCCAAGCATTCACATAATGTATCTCATACCTTTTATACTACAGTTAAATCAGATCAAATGCATTCATATTATGAACAGCAGCTACGCTAATTATTTCCCATCTGCCTTTTTTGTTGTTATCTTGGGACGCCTTTGCGTCGTCTCTTCACAGGCGTCGAGTCGTCTCTTCACAGGCGTCGAGTCGTCTCTTCACAGACGTCGAGTCGTCTCTTCAAGGCGTCGAGTCGTCTCTTCACAGGCGTCGAGTCGTCTCTTCACAGGCGTCGAGTCGTCTCTTCACAGGCGTCGAGTCGTCTCTTCACAGGCGTCGGTCTTCTCTTCACAGGCGTCGGGTCTTCTCTTCACAGGCGTCGAGTCGTCTCTTCACAGGCGTCGAGTCGTCTCTTCACAGCGTCGAGTCGTCTCTTCACAGGCGTCGGGTCTTCTCTTCACAGGCGTCGAGTCGTCTCTTCACAGGCGTCGGGTCGTCTCTTCACAGGCGTCGAGTCGTCTCTTCACAGGCGTCGGGTCTTCTCTTCACAGGCGTCGAGTCGTCTCTTCACAGGCGTCGAGTCGTCTCTTCACAGGCGTCGAGTCGTCTCTTCACAGGCGTCGAGTCGTCTCTTCACAGGCGTCGGGTCGTCTCTTCACAGGCGTCGAGTCGTCTCTTCACAGGCGTCGGGTCTTCTCTTCACAGGCGTCGGGTCGTCTCTTCACAGGCGTCGCGTCGTCTCTTCACAGGCGTCGAGTCGTCTCTTCACAGGCGTCGGGTCTTCTCTTCACAGGCGTCGAGTCGTCTCTTCACAGGCGTCGGGTCGTCTCTTCACAGGCGTCGAGTCGTCTCTTCACAGGCGTCGGGTCTTCTCTTCACAGGCGTCGGGTCTTCTCTTCACAGGCGTCGAGTCGTCTCTTCACAGGCGTCGGGTCGTCTCTTCACAGGCGTCGAGTCGTCTCTTCACAGGCGTCGGGTCGTCTCTTCACAGGCGTCGAGTCGTCTCTTCGCAGGCGTCTGGTCGTCTCTTCACAGGCGTCGGGTCGTCTCTTCACAGGCGTCGAGTCGTCTCTTCACAGGCGTCGAGTCGTCTCTTCACAGGCGTCGGGTCTTCTCTTCACAGGCGTCGAGTCGTCTCTTCACAGGCGTCGAGTCGTCTCTTCACAGGCGTCGGGTCTTCTCTTCACAGGCGTCGAGTCGTCTCATACCTTTTATGAGAGACTCTTCACAGGCGTCGAGTCGTCTCTTCACAGGCGTCGAGTCGTCTCTTCACAGGCGTCGAGTCGTCTCTTCACAGGCGTCGAGTCGTCTCTTCACAGGCGTCGGGTCGTCTCTTCACAGGCGTCGAGTCGTCTCTTCACAGGCGTCGGGTCGTCTCTTCACAGGCGTCGGGTCGTCTCTTTACAGGCGTCGGGTCGTCTCTTCACAGGCGTCGGGTCTTCTCTTCACAGGCGTCGGGTCGTCTCTTCACAGGCGTCGGGTTTTCTCTTCACAGGCGTCGAGTCGTCTCTTCACAGGCGTCGAGTCGTCTCTTCACAGGCGTCGAGTCGTCTCTTCACAGGCGTCGAGTCGTCTCTTCACAGGCGTCGAGTCGTCTCTTCACAGGCGTCGGGTCGTCTCTTCACAGGCGTCGGGTCGTCTCTTCACAGGCGTCGAGTCGTCTCTTCACAGGCGTCGAGTCGTCTCTTCACAGGCGTCGGGTCTTCTCTTCACAGGCGTCGAGTCGTCGTCTTCACAGGCGTCGGGTCGTCTCTTCACAGGCGTCGAGTCGTCTCTTCACAGGCGTCGGGTCTTCTCTTCACAGGCGTCGGGTCTTCTCTTCACAGCGTCGAGTCGTCTCTTCACAGGCGTCGGGTCGTCTCTTCACAGGCGTCGAGTCGTCTCTTCACAGGCGTCGGGTCGTCTCTTCACAGGCGTCGAGTCGTCTCTTCGCAGGCGTCTGGTCGTCTCTTCACAGGCGTCGGGTCGTCTCTTCACAGGCGTCGAGTCGTCTCTTCACAGGCGTCGAGTCGTCTCTTCACAGGCGTCGGGTCTTCTCTTCACAGGCGTCGAGTCGTCTCTTCACAGGCGTCGAGTCGTCTCTTCACAGGCGTCGGGTCTTCTCTTCACAGGCGTCGAGTCGTCTCATACCTTTTATGAGACGACTCTTCACAGGCGTCGAGTCGTCTCTTCACAGGCGTCGAGTCGTCTCTTCACAGGCGTCGAGTCGTCTCTTCACAGGCGTCGAGTCGTCTCTTCACAGGCGTCGGGTCGTCTCTTCACAGGCGTCGAGTCGTCTCTTCACAGGTCGAGTCGTCTCTTCACAGGCGTCGAGTCGTCTCTTCACAGGCGTCGAGTCGTCTCTTCACAGGCGTCGGGTCGTCTCTTCACAGGCGTCGAGTCGTCTCTTCACAGCGTCGAGTCGTCTCTTCACAGGCGTCGAGTCGTCTCTTCACAGGCGTCGGGTCGTCTCTTCACAGGCGTCGAGTCGTCTCTTCACAGGCGTCGGGTCGTCTCTTCACAGGCGTCGGGTCGTCTCTTTACAGGCGTCGGGTCGTCTCTTCACAGGCGTCGGGTCTTCTCTTCACAGGCGTCGGGTCGTCTCTTCACAGGCGTCGGGTTTTCTCTTCACAGGCGTCGAGTCGTCTCTTCACAGGCGTCGAGTCGTCTCTTCACAGGCGTCGAGTCGTCTCTTCACAGGCGTCGAGTCGTCTCTTCACAGGCGTCGAGTCGTCTCTTCACAGGCGTCGGGTCGTCTCTTCACAGGCGTCGGGTCGTCTCTTCACAGGCGTCGAGTCGTCTCTTCACAGGCGTCGAGTCGTCTCTTCACAGGCGTCGAGTCGTCTCTTCACAGGCGTCGAGTCGTCTCTTCACAGGCGTCGAGTCGTCTCTTCACAGGCGTCGAGTCGTCTCTTCACAGGCTTCTAGTCGTCTCTTCACCGGCGTCGGGTCGTCTCTTCGCAGGCGTCGGGTCGTCTCTTCGCAGGCGTCGGGTCGTCTCTTCGCAGGCGTCGGTCGTCTCTTCGCAGGCGTCGGGTCGTCTCTTCGCAGCGTCGGGTCGTCTCTTCGCAGGCGTCGGGTCGTCTCTTCGCAGGCGTCGGGTCGTCTCTTCGCAGGCGTCGGGTCGTCTCTTCGCAGGCGTCGGTCGTCTCTTCGCAGGCGTCGAGTCGTCTCTTCGCAGGCGTCGGGTCGTCTCTTCACAGGCGTCGGGTCGTCTCTTCACAGGCGTCGGGTCGTCTCTTCACAGGCGTCGGGTCGTCTCTTCACAGGCGTCGGGTCGTCTCTTCACAGGCGTCGGGTCGTCTCTTCACAGGCGTCGAGTCGTCTCTTCACAGGCGTCGGGTCTTCTCTTCACAGGCGTCGAGTCGTCTCTTCACAGGCGTCGGGTCGTCTCTTCACAGGCGTCGAGTCGTCTCTTCACAGGCGTCGGTCTTCTCTTCACAGGCGTCGAGTCGTCTCTTCACAGGCGTCGGGTCGTCTCTTCACAGGCGTCGAGTCGTCTCTTCACAGGCGTCGAGTCGTCTCTTCGCAGGCGTCGGGTCGTCTCTTCGCAGGCGTCGGGTCGTCTCTTCGCAGGCGTCGGGTCGTCTCTTCGCAGGCGTCGGGTCGTCTCTTCGCAGGCGTCGGGTCGTCTCTTCGCAGGCGTCGGGTCGTCTCTTCGCAGGCGTCGGGTCGTCTCTTCGCAGGCGTCGAGTCGTCTCTTCACAGGCGTCGGGTCGTCTCTTCACAGGCGTCGGGTCGTCTCTTCACAGGCGTCGGGTCGTCTCTTCACAGGCGTCGGGTCGTCTCTTCACAGGCGTCGGGTCTTCTCTTCACAGGCGTCGAGTCGTCTCTTCACAGGCGTCGGGTCGTCTCTTCACAGGCGTCGAGTCGTCTCTTCACAGGCGTCGGGTCGTCTCTTCACAGGCGTCGGGTCGTCTCTTCACAGGCGTCGAGTCGTCTCTTCACAGGCGTCGGGTCGTCTCTTCACAGGCGTCGGGTCGTCTCTTCACAGGCGTCGGGTCGTCTCTTCACAGGCGTCGAGTCGTCTCTTCACAGGCGTCGGGTCGTCTCTTCACAGGCGTCGAGTCGTCTCTTCACAGGCGTCGGGTCGTCTCTTCACAGGCGTCGGGTCGTCTCTTCACAGGCTAAACGGCTAGCATTTACATCATCGGGAATCCACCTGTCACTCAAAAGTGGACACACCCCTTAATTTTGCAGAACTTTAAATATTAATCAACTAAACGGGTGAGTTATAAAAAAATGCACCCCCCTCACAGTTGTTATGAAGGCCAACATGAGCTGTATAGACCAAAGCCACAAAGAGAACCAGGCTGTACACATGTTTCTTTCTGCTGTAAAGTTGGGCATTTTAACATGGGGGAGATTTGACTCACTTCTGCAGCCAGCCTCAAGCGGCCAGTCGAGGAACTGCCGTTTAATTCACTTCCGTGTTGGTTTCAAGAGAGAGACGGGGAGGTTGCTGCTTGGCTAATACACTATTTCACACAGAGTACTACTGCTGACCTTGGATAACAATATATCTTATTGCAGGCAAACAATGACCATCACTGGCTTTTCTTGACAAAGAATAATTGAAATAAAACTCAAGGAACTAAGCATGTTGTCTTGTCTTCTATTAATTTAATGAAGGTTTTTGTTTGTAAAAAAAAAAAAAAAAAGAATAAAAAAAGGTGTTCCCCAATTCTGTCCCATGCAGCTCTGCCACTAGGTTGGTCCAAGTGCACTGGCTGGAGGTCATCATCAGGCTGCACCTCCACCAAAGGGGTCCTCTTCTTTCTGATGGTGGCAATGTTGTGGAGTATGGCACATGCAACAATAATGTCACAGGCCCTGTCAGGTGCAAACCCTTCAGACACTGCAATCTTTCCTTTGCCCAAAAGTCATTTCAATGCATGCCCTTGTCCTGGCTAGAGCTGCATTGAAACGGGTATGTGGTCCAGGGTTTGGGTCAGGGAATGGCGTCATGAAATACTGCCTGCAGGCATAGGCCCTGTCACCAAGCAGGATCCCGTCGTAAGGACCTGGAAAATGAAGTTTTGTTAGGCTCAGAATAAATGTATGTAATACCACGTTTAAATAATGTGCATAAATGTGACTCTCTGAAAATCCTGGAGTCATGCACAGAACCACCCCAAAGAATCTCAATGCAATACAAACAGTTTGTGCCGTTGTTAAAGCCAGACTCCGACGAGTCAAACATTTAACGTGTGGTTCAACAAATGAATAATGTATATGACACCCTCACGAGAAAAATTATATATCTCAATATATAGATTATCGCATGATCTAAAGGATCCTGTCTTTCTCGCAAAGCACGATTATTTAGAAAAGCTCTTCGAATTATTCTGGCACCTTCAGCAACAGGTTATTGTCGTAAAAACGGACAAGACATGGCTGTGAAAGACTTCCCGTATCACCTCCGCTTATAAAGCCGGTATCTAATCCTGTTAACCTGAAATAAGCCTGCTCGCGAGCAGGTTTAAGCTTACGCACCTGTTGCTATGACAGCAAGTCCAGGATGAGCGTCGAAGAACCAAACAATCCAAGATCATGTAAAATCGCCAACAATCAAATCCAGCTAACTGAGTTAGCGACATACGAAGAACGGATGGTACCAGTACAAAATCAGTAAAATATCATCTAATTATTATCAACAAAACTTTGAAAATATCGAGATATATTTTTGTCAATATTGCACACCCCTACAGTATTAATTTTGATTTCTTCAGGTCTTAAAAAGCCTTAAATTTGACTTTAAAAAATGTGCTACTCAATAAGCTACCCTTATTGAGCACGATTTTAGAAGAAACCATTTGGTCCTGTTGGTGCTAGTAAAGGTTTAAGAGCTTATAAGTAACAAGGTTCGGTAACACTTTAATATTAAGTCTCATTTGCTAACATTAGTTTATGCATTAGCCAACATGAACTAACAATGAACAATTTACTTTACTGTATTTATTAATCTTTGTAAATATTAGGTAATAAAAATATAGTTTGTTAAAATTAGTTAATACAATTTATAGTCATTGTTCATGTTAGTTCACAATGCATTAATTAAAATACACAACTTTTGAATATAATAATGCATTATTAAATGTTGAAATTAACATGAATAAAGATCAATAAATGCTTAAAGTATTATTCATTCTTAGTTCATGTTAATGTTGTGGTTTCAATCTTTTTGTGAAATCACTTCTCAGAGATCTTTGATGCCAGAAATATTGTAGACTTTATTTAACAAAACAAAGCCGAGCAACCTCCCACAGGGAGACCCTGCAGGAGATGACTCCCGAACATCGGTTAGCTTTTCACATATATACATACATCGCCTCCAGAAATGGTCATACATCCTATAGATAGGGTCTTGCACCATGTGACACACTTAAATAGAATTCACTGCTGCATCAGCATTCTGACCTTTCTTTAAGCCCCCAAAAGGCAAACCAAAGACACGCACAGAGGAAATAATGGTGTACAAAAATATAGCTAAATTACTTATTTTCTAAATAATAAAATCAATATTAATCAATAATAACTTCAACATTAACTGAAGTAGTTAACTAATAATACCTTTTTGTAAAGCTTTACCCTTGAATGTTAGTGTACATGAAATTATACTTTTCTTCACATTTTGTTTGTATTAATTCAGGGGTTGTGTGTGTGCGTGCGTGTGTGTGTGTGTCTGTGTTTTTGCTTCTAAAATGATGTGTGTACTGGAAAACCCTAGGTTATGGGGACCAAATTACCCCAAAAGAAGTAATACCAGTAAATTAAATAATTTTATAAATCATACAGAATGATGTTTTCTGAAAATGTAAAAATGCAGAATGTTTTCTGTTTAGGTATACACTGTAAAAACTAAAAGTGCCTCAAATAATCCTGTCGGATACTCAAAGAACTTAAAAATGTAATTTAAGTGCCTCAAAGCTCTTTCTCCTATAGTAGGGTTACTGGGGGAGCTTTGACAATCTTTTCGGTTCTTGCTGGAACTTATGGGATCCTTTAAGCACTTTGTATTCAGTTCAGAGGTTCTGGAGTCACCTTTTCATTACCATGAGACCTCAAAGTGCTTTTGTGGAAATTAGAGGAACTCGAATGCTATAAAAGGGATATTGTAAGATCTTTTAACATTAAAGTGGTTCCTGGAAGATCTCTTATGTTAAAGCCAGCATCTGGAGGAACCCAATGGTTCTGTGAGGCCAGAATAAGATTATTATTAGTCAAGTCACCTTTATTTATATAGCGCTTCCGCTTTTTACAATACAGATTGTATCAAAGCAGCTTCACAGTGATAACTAAAATAATACAACAAAGTTTGTTTCTTTAGTGTTTTAGCTTTAGTGTTAATATGAATCAGATCATGTCTGAAACTGCAGAGTTGTCGTGTGGGGTACCCAGGCCCGTCGCGACAAGGCAAGCAAACCAAGCAATTGCTTGGGGCCCCGAGCTGGCCTGGGGCCCAAGACAACGACTGGTTAATAATAAAATGCAACGACAAACTGCGTGAGCACCCCTTTGATAGTCAATGCAGTAAAGTGCAATGACACTGTTACCGGGATACCCCTCAAGAGGGCCCCTCTCGCTGACAGCAGCCAGCCAACCACGCGATCTCTGCGGCCGGCAAAATACAAAACCTCCTCGGTAGTCATAATGAAGCGGAATTATGCTTCAGGAAGCCAGAAAAGAAAAAGAAAAACAAGATAGTGGTAAGTGATAAATTACACTGGATAAAATAGCTCTACTTGTCTTGTATAAGTGGTGTAATTTTGCAGCAGGTAGGCTAGCAAAAATATGTTTATGTTAGCTAACGTTACCTGCCTGACGGCAAACGCTGCTGGTAACGAACAGTTAGTGCAACTTTTCTTTTGCTGTAATATGTTTTTTTAACGGGATAAGGAAGACGCAGATTTGTTCCAGAATCACTGTTTATCGTATTTAATGACATGACATTGCTATAGCTTGTAATAGGTTTTGATGAAAGTGGCATAGCATGCTATTAGCCTACTAACTATTCCACCGTGATAATCTATTTATGGGGGTTAGGAAAACCACACAATACATTCTGTGCATCAAACATTAGCTTGGGATGATTTTAAGCATTGGTAGGCTAGTTGTGAAAGCAGCTGCATCCCTTCCCTTCTAATATCAAAATATGGAAATGCTAACATATATTTTCGGTAGCCTAACACTTTATAATAACCATCATTAATAGATGGTAAATTGTTAGTTATTTAATCTTTAGTTAATTGTCATTTAACAGTTAGCAAACAGTCTTTTTACCCATCTATAACAGTATTTAACCAGAAAGACGCAGAGGAACATGATTTTTTCATAGCTTAACTTAATGTGCTAGTGTCGTGTGATATACGGTAGTAACAGTTTACGCAAATATGACATTATTTTTATAAGTTACCAATGGACCTTGAACAGTTACTTTATTCTGTGTGGCAATTTTTACACTGTTACATTTTGAAGTACAGTATCAGGACAACCCACGTGTTTTACTGGTACTGTTTATTAACTATTTAACAAGGTATTATAGTCATCTGTCGCAACTTTATAATAACCTTCCAGATAATGTTTATAGACAGTTTACAAACCAACTAGTAACCCTTAACAAAGTGTTAGGAATATCTGGTCCGTCTATCTATGTAATGTTTATAGATGTTTAAAAAAATGGTTACAAACATTTTTTAATCATTACCCGATACCCATATATTATATGATAGATATAATGTGTGTTACAATAAACTGTTAATTTACAGCACTATTAATAATTATTAAACATTATATAATAATGGGATGGGGGATGGGGGGGGGGACCCTCCATGTCCATTTTGCTTGGGGCCCCCAAATTCCTTCAAACGGCCCTGGGGGTACCTCAGGGTTCTGTCCTGGGTCCTATCTTGTTCCTCTTGTATATATTTCCTCTCGGTCAGGTTATTAGTCAGTTCAGCGACATATCTTACCACATGTATGCGGATGATATTTAACTGTATTGCTCCTTTAAGGAAACTGAGTTGTTTAAATTATCTTCGTTAATTAACTGTCTGACTAGTATTAAAAAGTGGTTATGTGAGAACTTTTTGCTTCTCAATTCTGACAAAACAGAAACACTAATCATCGCCCCTGAAAGTAAAATCCCAAAGATAATACAATATATTGGTGACTTAGGCCCGTCTGTCCAACCGAGCCTCAGGAGCTTAGGTGTTGTCTTTGAGTCAGCTATGTCCTTGGAGCTTCATTCGAAACAATTAGTTAGAAACTGCTTTTTTCAACTGAGGAACATTTCCAAATTAAGATCATCTGTGACTAAAGGCGAGTTAGAGATGATTATTCATGTGTTCATCTCCTCCCGGTTGGACTATTGTAACAGTCTTTTTACGTGTTTGAGTAAGAAGGAGCTTCATCGTCTCCAGGCTGTTCAGAACTCTGCTGCAAGGCTTTTAACCCACGTTAAGAAAAGAGACCACATCACACCTGTTTTAGCATCACTTCACTGGCTGCCAGTCCAGTATAGAATTCATTTTAAAATCCTGGTTCTTACCTTTAGAGCCTTGCATGGCCAAGTCCCTACCTACATCACTGACCTGATACAGCTTCACACTCCCATCCGGAGTCTTAGGTCTTTAGATCAGATGTTATTAGTTGTTCCCCGTACCCATTTTAAAACTAGAGGGGAACAGTCATTCAGGGCAGTCGCTGCCAGGCTGTGGAATGCTTTGTCTCTTGTTTTACGTTGCGCGAACTCAGCTGATTCTTTTAAAAAACAACTGAAGACTTTGCTCTTCAAGCAGGCTTTTGGTTAGTCGAGGGGTTGTTATGGTTGTTTGTTGTGTTTGTTGTTTGTATTTTGGGGAATGTATTTTAAATTGTTCTTGTATTACATTTTTACTGTGAAGCACTTTGTGATGTTTATCTGTGAAAAGTGCTATATAAATAAATTTTACTTACTTTCTAAAAGAAAATTGTGTCATCGTCCACCTATTAGGTAGGCTATCCTATTATTATTATACTAGCCTAAGTTTGATTCAGTAGGCTAGGCTTACATTTATTTAGTAGGCTATAGCAGGATTATTTTATTTATTAATTTAAACATTAAACAACAACAATAATAATAATAATAGTATGAAGAATAAGAAGGAGGAGAAAAGTTTTATTCTGTCACGAAACTGCTGCTATTCCTGAAAACGAAAGCGAACAATGACTGACTGGGGTTATGCCTGAGATCTGTTTTTGGGTTTCACAGACAGAAAGTCAAACAGGTTAGGAATGTCACAAGGCTGAGGAAATTATTATTAAGTTCACAACTACCACTTTAATAACATTACTAACAGTAATGTTTGTTCTTTGCAGGGACCTCAGTAAGCTGAAATACAAGTTTGAACAATTATAAAAATCCTCCTGTAGACCTGAAAATTATTGAAGTTCCTGGACCATCCACCAGAAAAGAGGAAAACAAACTGAAAACGAAGCTGCTGCACCGTTTCACTTTTCTAATTTGTTACCTCACATGTCCCTTGTTATATATTAGCACCATTTGTTGTTTGTTTTTGTTTCCAGTCTCACGGCATCCCAGACTTCAACATTTTAGAATCTGATTTTATATCTGAGTTTTCGGTATAGAGATAAAGGTTAGGATCATAATTTTCAGGAATATTACAGCACAATGAGTGTATATTAGCTGTTTGTTTTTGGCATCTAAAAGAACTTTTGGACTTGGAAACAGTGACGTCAGACTTAACAAGCGGACTGAAACACCAATGTTTTAAAGTTAAGTGAAGATGGACATTTTTTATTAGGTTAAATAAATGTTTTTTTTACATTGATTTATTACATGGAACATATGTGTTTCCATGCATTTTGTTGAGATGTCTTTTCTTGTATAGCCTATTGTATATAGATGGTTGATTGTCCATGTTGCTTATGTATTATACAATTTGTTTGTGTATTCATTGATATTCATCTATTACTAGCTTTTTTTTTCTTCAAATGCATGGAAGTGTGTGAGGCACCCAAAGCGGTTCCACACAGTGCCTCATATAAGAGTTCCTCAGGAGACCTGTGTGGTTCCTCAGAGAACCGACCCTGTTTAAAGGGTGCCTAGAGGATCTACAGACGGCTCCGCCGGTGTGGCGAAGTGAAGAACCCCAAAAGGTTCCTCCAGGCACTTTTTATTTGTACAGTATTTGAGGGAGAAAAAGATTGTGTATATGAGCCTCCATTGTCCTCCAGACTCTTTCTAGATGAGTTAAAGTGTTGTGACTGTTTGTGTTTATGTAGTGTTTCTTTTGATTGTAACTAGGTTTCAATCTGGTGTAAAGAGAACCAGTGGAGAGTTGGTCAGGTGTCTGTAGTATAGGCATACAGTAACTTAGAGGTGGAACGGTACATGTGTTCGTATTGAACCGTCACGGTTCGGTGCACGAATATACACGGTATAAAAATAAATAAAACTCGCGTGTAAATTAATTAATGCGAAACTACTGTTATACGCGGGTTATTTAGGGACACCTAATCTGTAGCTCCGCCTTGGCTCTGAAGATCCGGCTATAATGAACACAGCCGAACACAGCTTAATTTATATGTTACATGCGTCTGTCTGTACATCCTCAAGAACACAACTGCAATCAAAACAACTAGAAGTTGTTTTAGTTAGAGATGTGTGTTTTCTCTTTTTCTTGTCAGGTATAAAACTTATTTCCTCTGTGACTGTTTCTTAAAACAATCACACAGCCGCAGAATAATGACTCACCACAATTTCTCCAGTTTACACCGAGGGTGTTTCAGTAGATCTGAAAGCTGCTTCACTCCTGAATCTGTCATGATGTTCTCACTCAGGTCCAGCTCTCTGAGTGATGAATTTGATCTCAGAGCTGAACTCAGATCAGCACAACCTCTGTCTCTGCTACCACAAGATCTCAACCTGTGAGTCAGAGAAAAAAACTTAACTGTTAACTGTATTCAGAATACAGCTGAAATAGAGAATTTAGTTTTTTCTCTTTTCTTCACCATAAAACAGCATAGTATATGCCACTGATCCCATGTGTGACGAATAAACCACAGTTAAACTCTAGAACAAGTAAATACATAATAATACAATACAGAGAGAGAAACACAATATACTATAGTGTGAAATAAATCAGATGTCTTGCATTGACAATGTTCACAGGATTGTGTAAATGTGTCAAATAAGTAGGTGATTAAATATGCCTGTGTAATATGAGCACAGTGTTGGGAATTTCTTTTCCTTCTTTAAAGCAAAGACCAGGAAAGTTTGGGATCGCGTTCAAATAGAAGTTATTCTTTATTGAGCGTGGCTGCAGTTCGTCCAAACAGTCTAATCTAAAGTAACTTTACATTGTAGTCTACATACATTCCAAAGAGGGGAGGGATTACATAGAGGAGGAGACTCTGAACAAAGCATGCAAATTAAGTAGGCGTTAGCTCGTTACCAAACTTCCCGCGGCTCTAATCTCATCAGCATAACAGTTATTCAGAGCATTAATGCTAATCCAATCATCCTGACTTGATTGCTCAAACCTTAACATTATCATAGAGACAAAGGCACCGCTGTACTTAATGGTCAGGAAGTGCATCAAGACAAAAGCTAATGTCAGACACCTGAATTGCTTGACTTAATCTTCATCTATGCCTCAAATGCTAAAATCAGTATTCTTCAATGTGATGTTTATGGAAGGAAGCATATCTGAAATAGATTCCTAAAATGTGTTATTCTTCAACAGGATGAATTTAAGAAGACTGCTGTTGGACATCTAGTGCATGAATGGATGAACAACTGAAGGATAGACTTGGGGATTTACCTTTCTGTTATGTTGTATGTAAATGTAATTTCTATCACATAATGTTTATGCAGATGTACATTACCTCAAAGTCACTGAGTGTTTCTTAAAACAATCACACAGCCGCAGAATAATGACTCACCACAATTTCTCCAGTTTACACTGAGGGTGTTTTAGTAGATCTGAAAGCTGCTTCACTCCTGCATCTTTAATGATGTTCTCACTCAGGTCCAGTTCTCTGAGTGATGAATTTGATCTCAGAGCTGAACTCAGAACAGCACAACCTCTGTCTCTGCTACCACAAGATCTCAACCTGTGAGTCAGAGAAAAACAGTGAAAAAAAACATCACTAAACAAGGTAAATATGATTTCAGCTTTCACCATCCTTGTTTTGTAAATCCAAATGTAAACAAAACCTGACACACACATCACTTTAGTACATAGCTTAACTAAAGACACACACACACATTTTATGTGACTATGTACATTTGGTAGTCAACCAGAATGCCTATTACCAGACAGTGGAAAAATAAGCCAGTCCCATTTCAAAAAGTTGTTTGCAAAATGACCGCCAGGTGGGGCAAAGGTTAGTGAAGCTGATAACTGTAAGGATGATACCATCGCAATTTCCAAATAAGCCTACAACAAACATGAAAAATCAAAACAAGAGCTATTGACATTTGCTGTACAATAATGAAACAAACAAAGATTTGGGTGGAATTGAAACTGCATTATAAGGTTATAAAGTAATCATTTTATTATTAAATAATGAAAGAAAACTTGGTTAATGTTGTTTAAACAAACAATCACATACAAGTTATAGGTCTAGCTACCATAATATACATATATTATAAATAAAAGACTTTTATTTTTACGAAGAGTGAACTATTATATATCTCTGTTTGTATAGGTTATCTGTTTATTAAAAATAACACAGCACAAGGTTTTGTAAAAAATAAAAACCATTAACAGGTGTTAAATAAGAGAGACATACAAAATGTGCAGAGCAGTGAGTCCCGAGGACTGGAGTTTAGAACCGCTGGTAGAACAATTCTATATTCTATATAAAACAATGGTGAGTTTAATAATGTAACCTTCTTCCTTTAAATTGTTTGGTCAGTTTAAGCATAATTCATGCAATTATATAGTATTTATCAGAGGTGTCAAGTAACGAAGTACAAATACTTCGTTACATTACTTAAGTAGAAATTTTGGGGTATCTATACTTTACTTGAGTAATTATTTTTCAGCCGACTTTTGTACTTCTACTCCTTACATTTTCACGCAATTATCTGTACTTTCTACTCCTTACATTTTAAAAATAGCCTCGTTACTCCTATTTAATTTCTGCTTTGTTTTCATTCTGGCTTGTCGTCGTTCAAAAAATGGCCAATTATACAATAGATCTGAGTCCTATGGGGTTATTATTGTTGCAATATTCCAAATAAATAGATTAATATTCACAAATAAATGTAAAGAGATTCACAAAAATGTATTGAATGCACAAATGAATAGATTAAGATCCACAAATAAATGTAAAGAGTTTTCACAAAAAATTATAAAATTCAACAAATAAATAAAATGAGATTTGCAAATAAATAAAACATTTACAAATGTTTTCTTATTTTACAAACACAACTCTGCCTGGCATTTATTTGTGAATCGGTTCCTGTGCATTTGTGAATCCCCTCACGCATTTGTG
>JARPMJ010003310.1:37500-95826 GCA_033366665.1 Phoxinus dragarum
TAATTTCTGTTAAAGGGGTCATATAATGGTACATGCACTTTTACAAGTTGATTGCACTGAAATGTGTGTTGGCAGTGCCTGTACACAACCATCATAAAATTATAAAAATCCATCCAGTGTTTTTTTTTTAAATCTCCTTATGTTTTACTCTGTCTCAAATTGAGCTGTTCCATTTTTGTGACGTCACAAAATTGACGCCCCTCCCACGATTGTTGATTGACAGCAGCGTTTCAACACAGACCCGCCCCTCGCTCGTGAGCGAGCTGTCAATCATAGTCCGCGCGTCATTGTTGATATACGCTGGAGCGCTGTCTATGAGCAGAACGGCGTCTAAGCGATTGTGGTGTTCTGCTCTCGGGTGCAATAAGGGAACACAGTCATTTTAATGTTCCTAGACCAGAACCGCTGAAGACGCAGTGGCTGAGTTTTGCTTTTGAAGGGAATATTCCCCAGGACAAATGTTTTTTTTGTTTGCGCAAATAATTTTTCACCAGACTGCTTTACAAATGAGGCTCAATATAAAGCTGGTTTTGCTAAGAAACTGCTCATGTAAAAAGGATCTGTACCAACTATTCGTGTTCCTGCTGCACCTCCAGAAGAAGTGAGAAGTTATTAACCTTTATATTAATCTTTATATTAATCTTTGCCAATCGCTAGCAGCACGCTTCGCGATGAATGCGGCTAATGTTTATACTAAGGGTATATTACCGGCATGTTTTCTATGTACGACTTTCTCAATATAATTCATAATTCCACGTTTATAATGAAAAGCGTTATGGTGTTATTAAAAAATGTGTACACAGGTGTTAAAGTTAACGTGGTAATACTACACTAAGCTTACTTTTGTATATGATTTATAACGGTGTGTATGAACACTTCCCAATGAGGAAAGGACAAGAGTGAAAATTTTCGCTCCAATTAAATGTAAATCGCCCTAAATTAAAATTTCAAAAAGATCATGTGGAATTTAATATTGAGTTGAAAATTTTGTTCATGTTCAGCTTAAGGAGTGGAAACACGGCCCCCGATGCCGCCAAGTTAAAGGTGGGGTGTGTGATTCTCTTTTTTGTCCATTTTTTCAAAATCACTTGAAATCCTATTCCTAACCCACTTACCAGCCACCGAGTTAGAAGCACTGATGAAAATTAAGCAATTTAATCATCTGTGGAACGGACATGGACTCGAAAAACTCCAGCCAATCGTTTCCAAGACCACCTAGAATCATTGGACAGTAAGTTTATCAAACAAACGGTCGTACCATTGAAGCTATCCATCGAGTTCTGACTTGTTTGTGGGGGATACGCTTTGCTCCTCAGGCTACGTTTACACGTGGACGGCTATTTTCATAAACGGACATTTCAGTGATTTCACCCCTCTTCGTTTTCAAAAATAACCCTGTGCACACAAACCCGTGTATATGCCGTCAGCCATATGCGTGTTAGCCAAGCCAGAATCCCGAAAATAGTCACATACTGTGACGTCGCTGCCTAAAACTTTGTGTTTCTCAGTTTACATGCAAACGTGAAAACGAAGTTTTCCAAAATCTCCAGTCTGGCCGGAGTTTTTAGAAAGAATCGTTTTCAGAGGAGAATTCTCCGTTTGCGTGTAAACGAGGGGCACAACCGAAGGGAAATGTCTCCGTTTTTCAAAATAACCATGTACGTGTAAACGGGCCTCAGAGTAGTAGAAAAATAAGGCGGCTAGTGCCCCCTGCCTGTGACGTGTTATGTTTCAGTTAATAAATCTACTAACAAATTAAAATAACACGAAATATAAGACACGTAACCTATTGACATGCATAGGCTTTCTAAAATATAGAAAAAACTGGGCACACAATGTTAACAGTTAGTCTACTTTGTTTAAATTTGATGCAATAATAGAAGCCTACATTTGTTTCAGTTCTAAATTTGTACTGTACTTATGTACTGTGATTATGAATTTGTTTTAACTACAATGTTTCACTTGAATTTGTTTTTTATTTTATTCATGTTGTAATGGTTATCAGTGATCAATTAGTGACAGCAGTGTCTAATCATATGCAGTTTTGTAGTCTAAACATAATTGAGATGTAATTAGTTTTCTGTGTCTATTTCTCCCTGTTTTTCTTAATTATTGGTCTTTGAGGCTACAGGGGTTGGAATGCAGAGAAGTTCTTGCTTCTCTACACAAATCAGTTTTAATGTACACTGTGTGTGTGTGTTTGTTTGTGTGTTTGTTTGTGTGTGTGTTTCTTGGAAAGCAGCCTAGAAAGGGTCCCTCTTTCTTTGTTTAGGAGAGAGGGTCCGAAAGGCTGCTCTGGGAAGAAAGTGGTCATAAATGGACTTGTCTCAAATTCTATTTAATGTAATTTATATTCATTGGAGGTTTGCTACACCACCCCTGGACCCTGTATAAAAGCTTATGTACCCAAGTAAAAGCTTAGATCTGTGAATACCAATCGGCTTCATGTTCCTGACTCTCCTAGGCCTGTAATTCCTTCAATGGTGAAAGAGACTGAGAATAAGGCACAAGAAACAATAAATAGGGATAAAATAAATATAACCGTAGCTTTCCTTTTTTTTTTAGTAACTTTGCCAATACTGTTGAGTGCTTCCAATACCACAATAAAACAAGTCAAAATCCAACCACTGAAGAATGTTTCAGAGTGCCTATCTATCTAGTTTTAAAAATACACAATAACAGAATTGGAAACTTACCTCAATTTCTCCAGTTTACACCGAGGGTGTTCCAGTAGACCTGAAAGCTGCTTCACTCCTGCATCTTTAATGATGTTCTCACTCAGGTCCAGTTCTCTGAGTGATGAATTTGATCTCAGAGCTGAACTCAGATCAGCACAACCTCTGTCTCTGATACCACAAGATCTCAACCTGTGAGTCAGAGAGAAAAAAACATCTCATGTTACGTATGTAACCTTAGTTCCCTGAGAGGGAACGAAACACTGCGTTTTAAGCTGTGGGAACACCCCTGTGTGATTGAAAGGACTGAAGAGCGAGACGTCATAGGCGGGTGACGTCATAGACCAGGAAGCTTTAAAGCACCCCTGAACGCAGGCCGCGCTAGCTTCTGAAAAGCATGAAGCAAGTCGATCAGGGCATGCAGGAAGTATGGCAGGCGAACGCAGCGTTTCGTTCCCTCTCAGGGAACTAAGGTTACATACGTAACCAGAGACATTCCCTATCAAGGGAACTTCTGCTGCGTTTACGCAATGGGAAGCCCATACCCACTACGCCATAATGACAAGTGCCCGTTCTGTGTGAAGTCCTTGCGCACACTAGAAGCAAGCAACCTAGCCCAAGGAGTGGAGAGGTCTAAGTCATAAAATTTGACAAATGTACACGGTGAGGACCAGCCTGCTGCATCACAAACGTTGTGAAGGGAAACTCCCGAAATTAGAGCCGTAGAGGCAGCCATACTCCTCGTAGAATGAGCACGGACGGCCAAAGGTGAAGGCTGTCCGACCGCTTCATAAGCAAGTGAGATAGCCTCGACTACCCACTTGCTCATAATCTGTTTTGATGCCGGGCAACCTTTCTTAGTTGAACCGAAGCAGACAAATAACTGGTCGGATCTACGCCACAGGGCAGCTCTGTGAACGTAGGCATCCAAAGCCCTAACGGGACATAACAGATTGAGTCTTTCCTGATCTGGGGTATTAAAAGGTGGAGGACAGAAGGCCTGCAGCACAATTGGGCCCGCAACATTAGTAGGGACCTTAGGAATGTACCCCGGCCTAAATGCTTTAACCAAACCAGGTGCAAATACTAGGCATGAAGAAGCAACCGACAGGGCTTGCAAATCTCCAATTCTCTTGATAGAAAAAATAGCATTAATAACTTAATATGGACAATGACACTATTTTCTTCTAGAGCTGATGTAAAAGCTTTAACAAATGTTGTTCCATTATTTTCCTGTTATCACTGTAAAGCAGCTTTGAAGCGATCTCTGTTTTGCAAAGCGCAATATAAATAAAGGTGACTTGACTATGCTCTACAATGCTGCAAATTGTTTTTATGATATTTTATATTTTGATAACTCATTTGCGAGTCGCGATCACAGCGCGCATCCAGTGTTCACCATATGCCTTAAAGGATAATTCCGGTATTTAACACCTTGAGTCTATATTGTAGTTTGTTTTGGATGAACAAGACTGGTGGACAACATTTTTTTGACAATGGTTCCTCTCTCGAGTTTTTGACTATAAAAGAATTGGCCATGGACCCATTTAACATTGGAGTCAATGGGCATGCCATAGAACGGCCCACTGACTTGGCCGTCTCCTTGGTGGCCCGGAGAGATAGATCTGTTGAGCGACGCAATTCTCGAATTCTCGGAAGTCGTCATAGTTGGGTAAACTTCTATAGCGGCTAATATATTTTTGTGTTCCCATTTGCTCAAATAGCAAAAGAAAAACTCCACAATATTGTTTTCACTTTCAAAAAGGGGAACAAATAAGATTGATAATGGCAGTCAGAAAAGAGATGTCAATTTTACGTCACTCCCTCAGCTGCTGTATTAGAAACACCCTCACAGCAGTGTTAACTGGTTTCTTGTAATTTGATGCAAAGTATATTGTTATAAAAGTACATTCGTTGAAAAAAACAATATATATATATATATATAAAAAACTTTGCAGGATTTACGATGTTGATGACTGTTAAAATGCATCATTACAGTCAGTGAAAAGGGCCCATAAGTGACTAGAACACAGTAGATAAAGAACTTCTTTTTGTTACTTAGGTTATTACCATATATAAAATGTTCATGCAATACACAGCTCATAAGTATTTACTCACGCATTTTCTCCAGATGTTCTGACCCCTGGTTGTAGCTTTAAACACGATTTACAGTCATCCAGCTTCTCTTCTGAGTTCAGCAACACACTCATCAGAGCTGGAAACTGTTCAGGAGAGAGTCTGAGTCCAGATTTCAGCTGTGTCTTCATCTCCTGGATTAGATAACGGCCATCCAGCTCTTTCACACAGTCGAACAGGAGACTGCATTTTTCTGCATCGTCTGAAGAGGAATTCATGATCATTGTTTTGATGTGTTGAATTATTTCTTGACTGGATGAAGAGCTTCTTCCCTGTGTCAGGAGGTCTTTTAAAGCAATCTGACTGGACTCCAGTCTGAACCCCAGTAAGAAGCAGAAGAAGAGATCCATCTGTTGTTTTAAAGCGATGTTCATCACTTTCTGGAGTGAATCATAGTGTGTGAAGCTCTGCTCTCCGAGCTCAAGGTTCAGACTGGAGAGATCTCGGAGCGGGAGTGGGTTTCCTCCATTAATGACATCAGTCGCATACAAAGCTGCCAGAAACTCCAGTGTTCTGGGACTCACGAAACAGAAGGACTTAGGCTTGCTTTGGTCCTCAATCACTTTTATGATCAATGAGTTTGTCAGAACACTTTCAACTCTAATGCCATATGTCTTTAAGTGTTGATCATTGAAGAAAGAGTTGCTGTTTACCAACTTGTCAAACGCTATTCTCCCCAGAGCGATGACGGCCTCTCTTCTCTCAGGAATCGGTTCGGTCTGAGCTAACAGGAGTTTGCTGTACATCTGAGTGAGAGTCTTGGGGAAATCTGACCCGCCTGTACTGAAGACTTCCTCTGGAATCGCTGCGATGATGCGGCAGTAATCTGGGGAATAACACATGCTGTTGATGCCAGGTGATTTCTTGATCTGACTGATGACTTTATTGGCCAGAATCGGATCACTGATGCTCTTTCTGAAATACTCCTCCTTCTGTTTATCATTGAAGCCCTGGATCTCGGTCACACGATCAATAAACCCCGCAGGAATCTGATTGGCTGCTGCCGGTCTGCTGGTGATCCAGATACGAGCGTTTGGAAGCAGATTTCCCATCATGAGGTTTGTCAGTAGATCAGAGACTGAGGCTGGTTTGATTGGATCTTCAATCTTCTTTGTGGTTTGGAAATCCAGAGGAACTTTGAAACTCATTCAGTCCATCAAAGATCAGCATGATCCTGGACTCAGGATTCAGATGTTCAGTGTTTTCACAGCATCGCTGCAGAAGCTCCATGAAGCCACACTCCTTCACCGTCTCTCTGATGATGTTCAGCTTCTGGAAAGGGATCAGGAATATATATTCGATGTCATGGTTTTGATTTCTCTTCAGCCCAGTCCAGGATGAACTTCTGCACGGTCACAGTTTTGCCAATGCCAGCTTCACCCCTTCATCAAAACGGTCCTGATTTTCTGGCCTTCAAAGATGTTTCTGCAGATGATCTCTTTATTATCACAGATGGAAGAATCTGGTTCCTCAGTGATCTGGCGCTCAATGAAGACATCACGCAGCCGTTGTCTTTTCGGTCGAGGTGATATTTCTTTATTCAGATACTGAAACTCCTCCATCAGTTTCTGTTTGAAAATCATTGATGAGGACTTTGATTCTACAGACACAAACACAGTTCAATTACTTTCACATTACATGCTTTTCCTTTATATTTACATGAGTGACATTTATTTTGCAGAAATACTGAGTCCCTTCTATACTACAATAATTGGAGTAAAAGCCTGCAACAGTGAAGCAATTCAGTATTTCATTCAGAGCTTCTACAAATTTCACAATATCAATCTATAATTCACATCTACAGCAATTCATAAAATGGCATGCAGATGCTGTTATTGGTTACCTGAGGAGTGACTCTGTTTTCTGCTTTTTAGGAATGATCATGGACGGCTTGGGCTGAATCCAGTCAAACAGAACAGAAGAAGGACAGAATCTCCATGTTATGAGGTTAAATTACATAGTCCCAAAACCTTATTATATGTAGGAGCAGGAGCAGGACTTTTAAACTACAGTTACTAAAACACACAAAACAGATCTCTTTATCACTTGAGCTAATATTGATGTAAATGTACTCTTCAATACTGTACCTTCATGGTATGATGGTCAGAATTTTTCGATTGTGAATGGCTCCTTCTAAAGGTAAATAAATAATTGTTTAAATTTTCAGGAAATGAACAGGTGTCATTCTGAAAGTTACCTTGATCAACGTCAACACTGCATTTTGCATTTGTTTGCTTTTCTGTCTTCTATTAACCAAGAAATTGCTCTTCAATAATCACATTTAGTTGAGTATCTGCACTGATGTCCTAGAATTGACCATAACATTCAAGCAGAAAATATTTTTTGTTAAGATTCCTTTTGTTTTGTAATGAGGCCAAATCCAATGGTGGGACACCAAATTACCTTCATCCCACCAGTAAAAAAAATGGCTTTCTGTGCGCAGGAGTGTGTGGATCACAAATTCACTAGAATTCAAGAGTAAAAATTCAAGAGTAAATCGCGGAGGGATCAGGAGGCTTCTGTCTAGGCACTGGAAGGTGGCAGCACTAGTTGCGTTTTCAAATAGATCCCCATTCAATCGACGTCGACTACGTCTGACTTTCTCGACTGAAAGGGAACGTCCTGGTTGCGTATGCAACCCACCATTTCCTGAAGGAGGGAACGGAGGACGTAGTCCCCTCGCCACTACTGCTGGACCACCGCTGACTCCGGGGGGCCGCTCGGCTCCTCAGCAGAAAAGCAACTGGTGCGTGCGTCCACTTCCGTGTTTATACCCGCGGGGCGGAGCGTGTAATCACGCACGCCAATGTTGAATTGGCTTGATTAAATAGTAGTACGAAGAAGACAGGCTCCCTAAGCGTGATCCCCATTCAGTCGACATCGATTATGTCCTACGTCCTCCTTCAGGGACGCGGTAGTACGGTTTTTCTGTGCGCACACAACCGAAGCACATAGTGGTATACATAGACAGCTATACAGTGCACGAGTACTGAACTGAGCTCTCTTTCGCATCTGAATGGTAGTGGGAATACCTCCATCCCTCAAAAGTTGGCGTTGGCTGCTTCTCGCTTGCCAGGATTGCTCTGCTACCAGCCTCTGTCACGTACTGTGTGGAGCTTGTGACTATTGCGCAAGCACGCAGCTGAGAAGTCAGTTTCGCTGTCAAATCTGTCCCTGGGAAAAGTAATTTTGCGGCGAATTGAAAAAGGAACTACGTTTCATTACCAAATTTTCAGTAGTAGCGCATTACACTACTTTTTACCTGAAAAAGTAGTTGCATTACTGTAACGCGTTACACAACACTGATCTGTTGTGACGAATTAAAACTGGGAGGAGCACCTAAATTTGTCTGAACAAATTGAAACTATATCAACACAGAAAGATATTTCACAGGGCTCTTCACAGAAGAAAAGTTTGAATGTCACGAGGGAAAGTAAATGACAGAATGAACACTTGTATGTGCTCTGTCCCTTTAAGGAGGCTCAGTGTGTCACACGGGCAGGGGTTAAATTGTTAAGAGATGTTTGTTTCAGGACACACATTCCAGTTTATGCATAAATTAACATATCATTAAACAGCACTCCAGTGTGCGCAAGTAAATATTTGCTGAATTAAAAACAATGCATAACAAGACCCTACCTTCTGCTTTTTTTGGTGGGAGGGAGTTTTTGGTCTTTCATCTTGTCCTGAAGCAGCAGCCTGTTCAGTCACTATTAAATGAAGTTATTTTTATTATTTTGAAATATAGCTGCAGTGTGATAACATATACAGTTTTGTTAGGTAAGTATGACTGTATTGCATTTTAATATATACAGTCATGGCCAAAATTGTTGGCACCCCTGGTAAATATGATCAAAACTGGCTGTAAAAAAATAAATCTGCATTGTTTATCCTTTTGATCTTTCATTCAAAAAATTGCCAAAGCTCTAACCTTTCATTGAAGCAAGAGAATTGAACGTGGGGCTAAATTAAATGTTTTTCTCCAAAACACGTTGGCCACAATTATTGGCACCCTTTTATTAAATACTTTTTGCAACCTCCTTTTGCCAAGATAACAGCTCTGAGTTTTCTCCTATAATGCCGGATGAGTTTGGAGAACACCTGACAAGAGATCAGAGACCATTCCTCCACACAGAATCTCTCCAGATCCTGCAGATTCCCAGATCCATGTTGGTGGCTTCTTCTCTTCAGTTCAGCCCACTCATCTTCTATAGGGTTCAGGCCAGGGACTGGGATGGCCATTGCAGATCTTGGTTTTGTGCTCAGTGACCCATTTTTGTTTTGATTTTGATATTTGTTTTTGGATCACTGTCCTGTTGGAAGATCCAAACATGGCCCGTTATAAGATTTCTAGCAGTCTGTTAGGTTTCGATTTTTTATCTGTTGGTATTTGATCCAATCCATGATGCCATGTATCTGAACAAGATGTCCAGGACCTCTGGCAGAAAATTAGGCCCACAGCAGTAAAGATACAGCAGAGTATTTCATTTTACACATGGGGTACTTTTTTATCCCTGTGTGCACCAAACCCATCTTAAGTGTTTGCTGCCAAAAAAGCTTTTTTTTTTGGTTCCTCTGTCCATAGAACGTTTGAAAAGTACCTGACACGACTGGCACTTCAAACGGGACGGGTTCTATGGTCAGATGAAACAAAAAATAGCTTTTTTAGCCCCACTTTCAATTCTCTTGCTTCAATGAAAGGTTAGAGTTTTGGCAATTTTTTGAATGAAAGATCAAAAGGATAAACAATGCAGATTTATTTTTTACAGCCAGTTTTGATCATATTTACCAGGGGTGCCAACAATTTTGGCCATGACTGTACATGTTTTTCCTGAGTTCAGCTCACATGCAGTCAGAGATATTTCTGTTTAAGCCTAGTTTTCATTTATGGGCAGACATGCGAAAACATGCAAGCTGCTTCTTAAAGTTCAGTACTGCTATTATATTTCTAGAAGGAATTGTTAATCAAACGAAATTCATTGTTGATCACCTTTTCTGTACATCAGTAAGTACGAAGACGTAGAGCTGTGTATAAGAAATATTTTATGAAAATTGAATAATGTTGCTATATTGATTACAATTCTTTAAAGTAACTGTCTTTAATTAAAAAGGCAAATTTGTGATTTATAATGTAAGAATATTACCATTCAGTGATCCTTTGAGGTTCTGTATTTTGAATCTAGAGGAAAAAGGACTTGATAAATTACTGAATCATGTGACAGAAAGGTCTGAAATATACTATGTTACTTATTTTAAACAATAGTTATTTCTAATCCCCCTCCTGTAGTGAAATATTCCAGATATCAGGACATGAAAAATTCACCTTTGTAACTGTGTGATCATCAAAATGATACCAGTTTCCTCTCTCATCTTTAATACATAAATTCATACATAACATACTGTTATACATATATATATATATGTATATGTTATACATATATATGATCATACAGATCATACTGTGGGGAAGACTCGTACATCACTGAATTAACCTGGTGAGAAGAGAGAACATTGTGTTGCACACTGTGCATTAGCTTCTAGTCTGTATCTGGAAGGCTACGTTAAGATTATCTATTATGGAAGAATGCAAACACATGCTTCAAATCATAATTACATTTATTAATTTAGCTGATGCTTTTATGCAAAATTATTAAATAATGAGGAACACGAGATGTATGTTTTTGTACAATCATCAGCAACATTTGTAGCACTGATAAAGTTACAGCAGTAAGATTGACACTAGAGCAGAAGATAAAGCAGAAAAGTAGAGAAATAGTTTTCTGTAGAAAGTGTTTTCATTTTAATTGTGGATCAGATGCTGAGAGAAGAGGCTAATCTTCAGTTGTTTCTTGAAGATTGTGATGTTCTAAGCAGTTTCAGTAGCTTATTGCACCACAGAAGGGCAGAGAGACATAGTGTGCGTTCACACCGGACGCGAATAGCGCGTCAAATTCGCGCCTGCCGCGTCTATTTTGACGCTTGAACATTTTGAATGCATTCGCGCGTCCAAAGCGAAATGGAAAAGCAAGAAAAGCAAGCGTTTGGAGCGAAATTGACGCGCGTCCGAGGCGAAATCCGCTTCTTCTGGGAGAGGCAAGAGCTAGGCGGGAAATTTAAAAATACTACTGTTATTGTGTCTCGACTCTCGAAATGTAGTTTTAAGAGTTGTTCAGTCGAGAATGTAGTTGTTTAAAGCTCAAATCTGTGGTTTATTTATAAAGATAGCGCCTATTTAAAAAATTTGATCGGACATTTTCGGGTTGTGTGAGACCCAGGGGATTACCGGGTGCTCGAGCTCATGTAAGCCGCCTGGAACAGCCTTTACCTCGGCTGGTCCTCCTGACGTCTGCCGCTGGTAAACGACTCGAGAAATGTTTAAATTCACAATATATAGCTTCTGTTCTATTATATGAAACATATAATTTAAAGGACATTAATGACTCGTTATAACGTATGTCAAACGACTATTATTATATATTCATATTATTTCATTTAAATGTTTTGAAAGGGAAATATATTAACAGATGAATGTTACATGTATGTTTAAAAGAGAAATATATTACAATTTAAAAATGGTGCTAAAAATATAAATAGTGATTGGAAAGCTGTTTAAAAATATACATAATTCCTTATAAAAGTCAGTCATTTCATTTGCGTTATTTAGAATTAGGGCTGGTCCGAATACCATTTTTTTAGCTTTGAAGCTTTATAGGAAAAAACATATTCACCTAACTTAAAACATTATGTTGAATCAACTTAATTACTTGCATTCATGTTGAAAATTATTAAGTTCATGTTACTTAGAAATGCGTTTTATTGTGGACTAAAAAGGTAATTCACCATACTCAAAACATCGCTTTGAATTAATGTAATTATGCCAGCAGTCTTAATTTAAAAATTCTAGTGGAAAACGTTAACATATTTTTTTTTTGTTGACCCAATGTTTTATTTTTTAGAGTGTACAATAAAGCTGCGTTTGGATCTCAAACCTCGTCTCGGAGCAGTGCATAACAACGTCAAAGCGTCCACAAATCTTTCAATGGCGTCGTTGGCTGGGCGGCGAGAGCGGATTTTGCCGCTATCGCCGACAGCGGTGTGAACGCACGGTAAGACATTTTTATAATGGTTTTCAGGGAACGCAGTCCTGTAAACTTTGGTTCCGACCACATTAGTTCCCAAGCAAAATAGAGGAGAGGTTGATCATGCGAATTTGGTAAGAAGGCGGGCAACACTATTTATAGGCAAGATTTTCGCGCTATAGGAACCTTGTTTTTCAGCGGGAATGCAAATTAGAATAGCACTTAACCAAGAACACAAAAGCCATACATCCTTTTCCAAAGATGGTAACACACCTTATAGATAGCCTATTTTTTGGGATAAAAGGTCTTGAACTATGTGATACTAGAATATAATTTTCTCCTGCAAACAACATTCCAGGCCTTTCTTCAGGCTTCAGAAAGTCAAACCAAAGTCACACACAGAGGAAATAATAGTGTACAAATATATAGCTAAATTACTTCTTTTTTAAATAATAAAATCTTCAACAGTAGCAGGTCTTCAATGGTCTTCCTAGTCACCCCTGGTGTGCTAAAAAAAGGTAAATATTAATGGGAATATACTTCAGAGATATTTTACTCATAAAAAAATTCTAGGGGTACCAATAATTGTGGCCATCGTGTTTTGGAGAAAAACATTTTTTTTCATAATGTCCCCCCACTTTCAATTATTTTATTTTAATGAAAGGTTCGATTTTTTGCCAATTTTTTGAATGAAATATCAAAAGGATAAACGATGCATATTTATTTTTTACAGCCATTTTTGATTATATTTACCAGGGGTACGATTAATTCTGAGCACGACTGTGTATATATATATATATATATACTTTTTAACCACAAATGCCCGTCGTGTACATCTCTCAGACACGCCACACATAACTTCATCACGTTGGAAAGGTCACGGGTCACGTCATCTACGTCATCACGTCATCTGTGTACTCCGGTTCATAAAGGCAGTGTAGGGTGAAAAAACTCCTCCAACTTCAAAATCGTCCGACATCTTTGTTTTAATTTATTAAAAAAAAATTTTCGTGACCTTTCCAACGTGATAACGTAATACGTGGCGTATCTCAGAGATGGTACAAGACGGGCATTTGTGGTTAAAAAGTGTATATAGGCTATATATATATATATATTTTTTTTTTTATTTTTTTTTTTAAACTGACCGATGGTTTGGCTAGATAAGACTAGATGGTTGTTATTGAAGTCCATTCTGTGGAGAAAAATCCTGGAATGTTTTCCTCAAAAACCTTAATTGAAGAAAGAAAGGCATGGATATCGTCTAGTTCCCCGAGGGGAACGGACGCTATGTGCATAGGCGGGTGACGTCATCGACCAGGAAACTATAAAGCACCCCTGAATCACAAGCACAACAGCTTCAAAGTTACTGAAGCAAGCGATCACGGGGATGCTGGGAGTATGGCAAAGACACGCAGTGTCTGTTCCCCTCTGGGAACCATTCGTAACCCGAGACGTTCCCCTTCAGGGAACTACCGCTGCGTGGAAACGCGGTGGGAACGCAATACCCACGTCGCCATACGAGTAAGTCTCCGTAGTGTGTAATCAAGGCGCACAGGCTGACGAAAGAACTTGCGCCCCAGGAGTGGAGCTAAAATCAAGACTATAAAATCTGACGAACGTGTGCGGTGAGGACCAGCCTGCCGCATAACAGACGTCCTGAAGAGAAACTCCTGAAAGGAGAGCTTTAGAAGCAGCCATACTCCGGGTGGAGTGAGCCCGTACAGCCAAAGGGGAAGGCTGACCTGCCGACTCGTAAGCAAGTGAGATGGTCTCGACCACCCACTTGCTCATCCTTTGCTTAGATGCAGGGCACCCCCTTGTTAGGTGGCCCAAAACAAACAAACAGCTGTTCAGACTTCCTCCACAGGGCAGCTCTGTGGACATAAGCATCTAGGGCCCTAACTGGGCAGAGCAAATTAAGTTTCTCCTGGTCCAACGTCAGAAACGGAGGAGGACAAAAAGCCTGCAGTATGACATGTCTAATTAGGGTAGTTGGAACCTTTGGAACATAGCCTGGCCTCGGATAGTGAAAAGCCTTAGCCATACCAGGTGAAAATTCCAGGCACGAGGGAGCAACCGAGAGTGCTTGAATGTCTCCCACCCTCTTGAGGGAAGAAATAGCAAGCAGGAGAATAGTTTTCAGAGTGAGGAACTTCTTGGAAACCTCTTCAAGGGGCTCGAAAGGAGCTAGGGAGAGACCTTCTAAGACGAAGGCCAAGTCCCATGATGGTACCCTCGTGCGTACTGCTGGCCTCAGCCTCAATGTGCCACGAAGGAAGCGAGATATAAGTGGGTGTCTCTCAAGAGAAACTCCACTTAAAGGGACGTGGTAACAGCCGAAAACCACACTCGGGCCGGCCAGAACGGGGCTATCAGGAGTAGGCTGACTCCGTCCCGGCGAACCTTTTCCAGAACTCCTGGGAGCAGAGCAATCGGGGGAAAAGCAGACCGCAGACCCCCCTGAAGGTTTATATAAGAGACCACCGATGTGTTGTCTGAGCGGACAAGCACATGGTGGCCCCTCAGGTGTGTGAGGAAGTGTTTCAGAGCCCGAAACACCGCCAACATTTCTAGGCAGTTTATGTGCCACGAGAGACGATGGCCCTCCCACAGACCCTGAGCTGGGCGACCAATTATGATCGCCCCCCCAGCCCGTAAGGGAAGCATCCGTCGTTATTATTATTATTATTTTTTTATTTTATTTGACAGGGACCATGCACAGTTCGAGCCCTGTACCAGAGTTAGCTATACAGCTAATTTGCATCTGTGGTCCCCTGGGTAAGGAAGATAAAAATACAATATGGACAATACAGACAGTACTATCAAAACAGATAAAAACTTAGCAACAGACAACATGTGACAGCATTACTCACATATAACCCAAGATACAGATATACATTCCATGTTATAAAAATACGATCAATGATCACATAATTGATTCTCCTTCAGCCAAGTCTTTAAGGACATTTTAAAACTGTTGAGACTTGCACAATCTCTAATGTGAGCTGGGATTAAGTTCCACTTTTCTACTACAGTAAATGAAAAAGCAGATTGACCAAATTTAGTCTTCCTAAATTGAGTGTAACAGTCACCTCTTACAGAAGCCCTAGTGACCCTTATCTTATCTCTGCAAAATGACATTGCTTGAGTGGGGGTGGTGCAAGATTATGGGTCAATTTATACATCAGGCACATATCTGCAAAACAGAGAAAACTGTTGTCTGAGGGTCGCCCCCTCGTTACACGAGCGTTACACGACGACAAGGAGCTCCCAGCACGGGACCTTGGGACAGGAACCAAGGATCTTTCCACATGACCATGGTGCGAAGACACCATCGCAAACTCGTGATCGTGCGGAGCGGATTTCCCCTCGGGGAGAATCCCTTGGTTCTGAGCCACCACTGAAGCGGAACTTCTGATGTTGTGGAAGAATAGACGCATGGAAATAGGCGTCCTTCAGATCTATCGTGACGAACCAGTCCTTGGATCTGATTTGTGACACGATCTGTTTTGAGAGTGAGCATCTTGAACTTGAGCTTCCCTACAGTGCGATTTAGAAGACGCAGATCTAAAATTGGACGCAACCCCCCGTCTTTCTTTGGCACAATGAAGTATCGGCTGTAAAAACCTGACTCCCTGCTGGGAGGAGGAACCCTTTCTATAGCTCCTTTTTGCAGAAGAGTCATAACCTCCTGTTCCATTACCAGAGCCCTGCTCGGGGCCCACCACAGTGGGCACGAGACACGACGCTCTGTCTCTGTTGCACTCTTTTCGAGGAGCTACCCGACGGCTGGGGCTGCCCCTTACGTTCAGCAGCCCCGCGAATCTTGACTTTCAAGGGGATACATTTTTGAAACGCCGCCGCCTGCTTTTTCTCTTCCTGGAACCTCTCGATGACAGTATTAACTGCGTCACCGAAGAGGCCCGCAGGAGAAAGCGGAGCATTCAAGAGAAAGGATTTTTCTTTTTCTTTCATTTGGGTCTGGTTCAACCATAAATGCCTCTCCGTGGTGGCCCGAAGAAAAAGATCCGCTGCCTGACGAAGTTCAGCCACAGTATCAGCAGAAATCTCACCCCCCCTACTAACATCTTCCAACAGGTCGGCTTGGTATGCTTGAAGAATGGACATTGTGTGTAAACATGCTGCCCGCCTGACCTGCCGCCGAGTATGCCTTTTCCACCAGTGCTGATGTATTTTTAAGAGGTCTGGTGGGAAGAGCCGGCGCTTTAAATGACGATGCCGATTCGGGAGAGAGATAGCTCGCGAGCGTCTCCTCCACCCTCGGCATCGACACATAACCAAAAGATTTAGCTCCCATAATATTGGCATAGGCATTAGAGTGAATGGTGTAAACCCTCGTTGAAGCCGGTCTAAACCCAGGACTTTGACACCTCAGTGTGAAGGTCTGGGAAGAACGGTAAGCACCGGCGTGAAGGCTGAGCGCGAGACGGCAGAAATCTCTCGTCTAATTTGCTTTTATGACGTGACTCCTGCCTATCTAGTGGCCACTCGATGCTGAGCTTCTCAACCGCACGAGTTAACACATCAAACAGCTCCTCTTCAGCTGGAGAATGAAGTGACGAGTCTTCAATCTCCTCTGTCTCAACACTTTCAACATCCAGCTCCTTAGAACTGGATAGTTGAAATTTTTGCGCCCCACCCTGGGCAGAGGTAGCCCGCAATGCGTGCTTCTGAACCGAGAATAGGGGCACTGGATCTCGCCAGTGAAGGATGAGATAGGGCGGGGCCTGTCTCATTCCCCTCGGTGAGATCCATTTGCGAACCCCATGACTGGAGTAACCGCTCTGCCTCGACAGAAGCGGGACCCGAGCCGTGGAGAGCGCGCAGCGAACCGCTCTCCTCAAAGAGCATATATATATATATATATATATATATACATATATATATATGTGAAAACTCCTGCCTAGTAGCAACTAGAAACAGACAAACACAATCGACAGATTCCAAACACAGAGCGCTGCTAAAGTAACGAAAGCTGTTGTACTTGTGATTCAGGGGTGCTTTATAGTTTCCTGGTCGATGACGTCACCCGCCTATGACGTTCCGTCTCTCCATTGACTGATTTCATTCATGCTTCAGACGCACCTACGCTGGAGGCGTTCCCACCGCGTTTCCACGCAGCGGTAGTTCCCTGAAGGGGAACTTGGATGACATCGGGGTGAGTAAATTATCAGCCAAAGTTTTTTTTGAAAGTGAAATAATGCTTTAAGCGTGTTCAACTCCAACTTGAACAAATGCGCGCCGCTGTGAAACAATAATCGGTTTACCTCTTATCTTCTTTTTATAATTGAAAATCCCAAAATTTACAATTAATTGCACTGCACTAGCAGTGATAGTGTGTACTAGACATTATGTAGATAAACCTGTGAGCTTATATACTCAGTCTTAAAGTTTATAAATAAAAATATTATCGTCTGCTTGAGTCTCATTTGTTTATTCATTTTATAAATTGAGAATTTTATGTATTGAAATAATTCAGCATTCAGTCATCAAAATTATTAAATGTTGTCCATTTATTCTGATTAAAAGCTTACAGAGAAACATCTTGAACATAGATTTTCCTCATTGACATGTATATCAAGCAAAAAATCATAACCAATAATTGTGTTAGAGACAATCAAAAATGAATGATACAAAGCTGGAACAGAAGAATATAAACATTGATTCATACACCTTAATCAGCATTTTTTTGTAATCAGCTTCTCCAATTTCCTTTATCTTTATGGTTAAATGTGAATGACTGACAGAAACAGACCAAAATAATATAATACAATAGCAAAAATTATCAAAAAGATGAAATGACTTGCACTAAAAACCCAAATATTGTAAATAATAATATCAGTTTCTAAATAGACAATTCTTATTATTTGAAACCCTAATAAGCAAAATAGTTTTCATACCAATCAGAGCTAGGAATGAAAAAGTCACATATGTTAAATGATTTGTAATAATACAATATATAAAGTGATCAAATTACAGGAGTTCAAGTGAGCGGAGGTGGATGAGGAAGAGGAGGAGAGAAGAGAGTCAAGTGAACATTTCAATGTTGAAATGTACACTCACAGTCCATAATGCAATAGGTTTAAAATGTTAAATTGAAATGTTGAGGTGGGTTTGTGATTGTCACCGAGGGGAAATCTCTGTTCTGAATTTGAGAAGTTGCAGACGTTCACAGAAATAAAATGTCAGACCCAAATGTGTTATACATATTTACTTTGGTCCTGTGCTTTAATTGGCTCTTGTAGTAAAACCACAAGACCGAATTTAAAACAACATCTGACCAATTAACAATGGCCAATCTTAGTGCTGATATCACACAGTTCTCCATGTACAGTTGAATGTAAAAAAGAAAATAAACAAGTTCTCAGTCAAATCTACTTTTGATTCACATCACGTTTACTTGTGTTTTAGCCGAGATTCTCTGGCCTAATGGTGCATTCACAGTATGTTTTCCATTACCATAATAACGAGATTCTGATTTGTAGTCCCTCTGTAGTCTGTTAACTTAGCCTGGCTAACGTCAGACCTTGTCTCATTGAGAACCACATGCTCATTTTCTCGTATTTGAGGCGTGGTTTACGAATGCCCGGCGCCGTTTATTGGGCGCCTACGAATGTCTATCAAATGCGCCTGTACGTAGCTCATAGCCAATCGTTTCCATTATACCAGATGACGTATAGAGCGACAGAAATTTGACGAGGAAGAAGACGATGGGTCAGAGATTTGTGTGTACACGATGGTGTTCAGCGACTATTTCCGTAAGACAAACATGAGGGTAGAAGGTAAATCTGCAGTGCACATGTTGATATAAACAAACTGCTTCGGTGTGTCACATAGACGTCGTCATCGTCTTGCTGCGTCCTGCGTCGATTATCTTCTAGTTACAGTAATCCTAACATGCTGTGAATGCACCATAATCCACACTTGAGACACTGCTGATTCAAAATTAATATGATTCATTCTCTTATATATTGTATAATATTTCACTTTATTTTTTAGAAAGGTTTAGTAATTAATTTTCCTGCATTTCTTTTTTACTTTGCTAAAATTACAGCATGATACTTTTTTGACACATTTGATATTGTTCATTTGTGTACAAACTTTGTTATAGAAAATTAAGCTATCAAGAATAGACAACCCCAACTGTATAAACAGGGAATGCATTACATTGTATACATGTTCTGTAAATAAGTTTACAGTAGATTGTTACAATTTTAAAATGTGTAAAGTCAGTCACATTATAAATCAGTTTAATTTATCTTGGATGTTTAGTGTTTCTTGTGCAATTTAACTTGTGTATCAAATTACAACTATATATGCATTTTTGTTTAATTTTAGACTAAAGATAACTTATGAATGGTCCTAATTTTTTTTTAAATGTCTTAACTTTGTTTCTTTAGTCTGTGGTTCTGTTTTTATAGTTTTCTGAACTGTATTTTATCTGTACAGTGATGTCCCTTGACTGTCCGGGGGGGAAAGGACACGGACAGCCCCTCTGCAGGTCCCAGTTGAACATCATAAGAGTTTCTTTGCATTTCTCACGCCGCGTCCTGGGTAATGTTATACAGCTGATCTACCTGAAAACATGAAAACAAGAGAATGACAGAAATAAAAGAAAGAAATAGAGGAACCTGAATAAAAAGGGTTCATTCTCCATTACCTTCAGTTGTCGTACTGCAAGTGTGAAGTCCCAGTTATTCTGATCTAGTGCCACTGCAGCCTCCTCATAGGTCACTCCCATCTACAGCCTCCAGAACCTGACCAATCATCACCACCACGTTACCAAACAGCAGTAAAGAGAAGGTTAATTTGCTCATGAATTATCAGACATAATCATTTGCACATCAACAGTTTAATCTCTTGACACTCCAGTATTGAACAGAACGTGTCTCCAGTGGCGGTTATAGAGCAGTTTAACTGAGGCATTCAGGTATACCATATAACCTAGTTATAACTTATCCTATGTAGAAATATAAAACGTACTCGGTTACTAACGTAACCTCGGTTCTCTCTAGGAGAGGGAAAGAGTACTGCGTCGAAAGAACGCTACGGGAAAGTATTTCTTTGTCGAGATTGAAGCCTAAAAATTAATCCTTAATTTTGTAAACATGTAAAACGCTTTTCTATAGCATACAACCCTAGGCGGAGCAATATAGCTCACCCATTGGCTGCTCCGCTAGAAAAGCACAGCCTATGCGAGGCCAGAGACGCTGACCAATGAGGACGCTTCGCGCCCATTTTGCGTCATCGAAACAGGCGTGGCCTAGGTCTATAAATACCGAAGCATAGCTGTCTAACACACCGATTTTCGTCACGAAAGCGACGCAGCGTGGGCACGCACGGCATGAGACGCAGAGTACTCGTTCCCCTCTCCTAGAGAGAACCGAGGTTACGTTAGTAACCGAGTACGTTCTCTTACGTAGAGTTCTCTCGTACTGCGTCGAAAGAACGCTACGGGAACCCCATGTAAAACGCCGTGCGTGCTCTTGGACCGACACAGGACACCTAAGGGCGCGCGCGCCCTGGCATACAAGTGCCTACCCCAAGAAGTATAGGGAGAGCGGCTAAAAATAGCATCATCCCCTTTATAGTAGTGCCTCTAAGGGGCATAATAACATATATATGAAATATTATATATATATGAGGGGTAATAGCATGCTCATGGGACACCATGTCAGTGAGTTATGCTTAAACATTGAAGTGACCTGGGCCGCAACGCCAGGGCAGGAACACTAAAAACATAGTCTTCTAGACCGAGAGCAGTTTGGCCTGCAGCGCAGGAACCTCTAGGTTATAGAACCGTATAAATGTAGACGGGGAGGCCCAGCCTGCCGCCATACAGATATCTTGTAACGAGATTCCGCTATACCAAGCCCACGAAGAGGCCATGCCTCTCGTAGAATGTGCTCTGATGCCCAGGGGGCATTCCAAACCTCTAGATGCGTAGGCCAGCGCAATGGCATCCACTACCCATCGAGATAGACTCTGTTTCGTCGCGGCTCGCCCTTTAGAGCGTCCACTGAACGAAACAAAGAGCTGCTCCGTCTGTCGAAAAACAGCGGAGCGGGACACATAAGCTCTTAATGCCCTGACCGGGCAAAGGGAGCTATTTCCGTCCTCCGAGGCCGGCAGGGCCGACAGGGAGATGACCTGAGCCCTGAACGGTGTGTTGAGGGACTTAGGTACATACCCATGCTTCGGTTTCAACACGACTACAGAGTCGTTTGGCCCGAACTCCATACAAGAAGCTCTAACTGAGAGCGCTTGCACATCCCCCACACGCTTCACTGAAGCGAGAGCCAAAAGAAACACGGTCTTGAAAGACAGGTGTTTCATGTCAACTGAGTGAATAGGCTCGAAAGGGGCCCCTTTCATAGCGTTCAACACTGTAGAAAGGTCCCAAACGGGGACTGAAGGAGGCCTTGGAGGGTTTTAACCTCCTGGCTCCTCTAAGGAAACGGACCACCAGGTCGTTTCTGCCCAGTGAATGGCCAAGCGGTGGATTAACGAACGCTGATATGGCAGCCACATAGACTTTGAGCGTGGATGGGGTTCTTCCCTTATCCAACAGTTCTTGGAGGAAGGAGAGAATCTCCGTTTCCCCGCACTGAAGTGGTGACAGACCTTGGTCTGAACACCAGCCAGAGAACATCGACCATTTGGAAGCGTAGAGCCGTCTAGTAGACGGAGCTCTAGCCTGTTCGATCGTGTCTAACACTCCCTTTGGGAGGTTAGCGGGTACCCGTTTATGGCCCATACGTGTAGGGACCATAGATCCGGGCGAGGATGCAAAATCGAGCCCTTGGCCTGCGAGAGAAGGTCTCTCCTCACTGGAACCGGCCACGGGGCAGTACTCTTCAGTCGCATCAAAACTGGGAACCAGGGTTGATTCGTCCAGTATGGAGCGACTAGTAGCACCGAGCATCCGCTTTCCTTGATCCGCTCCAGCACTTGAGGCAGGAGTGAGACAGGAGGAAAAGCATAGAGCGGACGGCGGGGCCAGACACTGGCCAGCGCGTTCGTGCTCTTCGAAAAGAATTCTGGGCAGTGCGCGTTTTCCTGGTTTGCAAACAGGTCTATTTCCGCTCTGCCGAACGTTTCCCACAGCAGACGCACTGTCTGCGTGTGCAGGGACCACTCTCCTGTAGGAACGTTGTTCCGTGAGAGTCTGTCTGGGCCTACATTCAAGTGGCCTGGCACATGCGTTGCTCTCAGCGAGCGCAGGTTGTGCTGGGCCCATACCAGTATGCGTTCCACTAACCTGAATAGGTTTCGGGATCTCACGCCACCCTGGCGGTTTATGTAGGCTACTACCGACGTGTTGTCCGAACGGACCAGGACGTGGTGTCCTTTTATCCGGGGACAAAAACGCCTCAGCGCAAAGTCCACCGCCATCATTTCCAGGCAGTTTATGTGCGGTAGTTCGGCTCGTTCTGCCCACTGGCCAAAGAACGGTCTGCCGTCGAGCAGTGCTCCCCAGCCTGAGGTGGACGCGTCCGTGGACACCACCTTCAGGCTCGAGGAAGTCCCCAGGCTTACACCTGACCGGTACCAGTCTGACGCTCTCCGTGGTGTCAGGGCTGAAAAGCATTCCTGAGTGACCTTGAGGCGATAGCGACCGTGCAACCATGCTCGGCGCGGAACGCGCGCTTTCAACCAGAACTGCAGTGGACGCATGCGCAGCAGGCCCAACTGCAGAGCTGCCGAGGCTGAAGCCATGAGGCCCAGCATTTTTTTTTTTTTTTTTTTTTTTTGAAACCTCTTGAGCGGCATTACATGACCGCTGCGGAAGGATTTCGCCATCAGCAGGGTGTTTTGCCTGCGCTGTGATGACAGCCGCGCTGTCATAGACAGCGAGTTCAGTTCCAGTCCCAAAAAGGAGATCCCTTGACTGGGAAACAGTGAACTTTTCTCCCAATTGACTCTCAGACCTAAGTGCTCGAGGTGATCGAGTATTAGGGTCTTGTGGCGCATGAGTTCTGAAGGCGATTGAGCTAGAATCAGCCAATCGTCCAAATAATTCAGAATTCGGATGCCTTGGAGTCTCAGGGGTGCCAGCGCCGCGTCCATGCACACTGTAAATGTACGAGGTGCTAGAGACAGGCCGAATGGCAGGACTGCGTACTGATATGCCCGGCCCTCGAAGGCGAATCTCAAAAATCGCCTGTGACGTGACGCAATTTGTATGTGAAAATACGCGTCTTTCAGATCTATCGCCATAAACCAGTCTCCTCGGCGAATCTGCGCGAGGATTTTTCTGGTCGTGAGCATTCTGAACTTTCGCTTTGTTAGCGCTTTGTTCAGACGCCTCAGATCTAAAATGGGTCTGAGACCCCCGTCTTTCTTCGGTACCAGGAAATATCTGCTGTACAGACCCCCTTCGCTCTGAGCTTGAGATAAAGGCTCTATGGCCCCTGTGCTCAATAGCTTCGCTATTTCGGCTCGAAGTAGATGTGCTACTTCTGTCTTTACCGTGGTTTCGACTCTCGCCGTGTAACGGGGAGGGCGTCGATAAAACTGTAGCGAATAGCCTCTTTTTATAGTCTCTAGCACCCATTCTGAGACCCCGGGAAGTCTTTCCCATGCATCTGCACGCGTGACTAGGGGTTGAATGTAATCTGGGCCCTGGTCGCGAAATGGCGGCGACACGAGAGCAACCGTGTGCTGTAACATGGACGCCGTGGCGTCTGAGGCGGGGGGCATGTTTAACACAGTATGCATCCTGCGCGCGCTCTGTTCTCTGAGTCGAGAGAGAGTGCGCGGGACGAGTCCCGTAGGGCTCGTTATGTTTGTGAATAAACGTGGGCGCGGGGTGGCGGGCACACTTATAACACCGGGAATACTGTGTTTGTGAACTGACTGATCGTTCGTTGGTTTCGTTTTTAGAGAAACCGCGGAGCGTGCAGTGTGTAGTGGTTGTGGGCACTGGACAGTGGGCACGCTCACTACATGTAAAGCACAATCGGCATGACCCTGTGTTGTACGGGGCTGTGCTTGCACGGGTTGAAAAACCGGCTCTGGTCGCGAAATGGCGGCGACACGAGAGCAGTTGTGTGCTGTAATATGGGCGCCATTGCAGCGTGATGCGGGGGCGCGCTTAATCGAGCGGGCAGCCCGCGCGCGCGCTCAGCTCTCTCAGCTGAGAGAGAGAGAGAGCGCGCGGTGCGAGCCCCATACGGCTCGGCATGTTAGAGAATAAATGTGGGTGCGTGAACGCGGGTACATTTATAGCACTGGGAGTACTGTCTATTAGAACTGACTGACCGTGCATCGGTTTCGCATAGAAACCATGTGACATGTAGCTTGTAGTCAAGTCAAGTCAAGTCATCTTTATTTATATAGCGCTTTTTACAATACAGATTGTATCAAAGCAGCTTCACAGTGATAACATGAAAATAATACAAAAAATAATTTCATCATCGTCCACCTTTAAGGCAGATCTATAATATTGTTGAATATTAAATGTCCCCAACTAAGCAAGCCAGAGGTAAGGCAACAGCGGCAAGGAACCAAAACTCCATCAGGTGACAGAAGGGAGAAAAAACCTTGGGAGAACCCAGGCTCAGTCGGGGGCCAGTTCTCCTCTGGCCAATGAGTGAACAGTGTATGAAGTTCAGAATGAATCAGAGTATTTGTCCAGTCCGGTTGGGTGAAGTCGAAGTGGAGAGGAGGAGAGACTGGTTGACACTTCAGGTCAGTGGCGTCGTCGTGTCCTGGCGCTGGTCCTTCATCAGATCTGGATACGGCCTGGTTCCGGTGGACAGCGGTAAACCTCGGGATAGACAGAGAGACTAATATTAGCGTAGACGCCATCCTTCTTATGATGTACCAAGTACATCAGGATTACGGGAAGTGTTCCCGGTCCCGGCTGTTCTAAGCTATGCAGCCTAATTATATAAGTCTATAATGTGTTATGTGTATGCTAGGCCGAAGAGATGTGTTTTTAGTCTAGATTTGAACTGACAGAGTGTGTCTGCTTCCCAGACAATGGTAGGAAGACTGTTTCCAAAGTTTTGGTGCTAAGTAGGAAAAGGATCTACCGCCAGCAGTCGATTTTGATATTCTAGGTATTATTAACTGGCCGGAGTTTTGAGATCGCAGTAGACGTGAAGGACTATAATGCGTTAAGAGCTCGCTCAAGTACTGCGGAGCTAAACCATTTAGTGCTTTGTAAGTGATCAGCAATATTTTAAAATTTATACGATGTTTAATAGGCAGCCAATGCAGTGTTGACAGAACGGGGCTAATATGGTCATACTTCCTGGTTCTAGTAAGAACTCGAGCTGCTGCGTTTTGAACTAGCTGTAGTTTGTTTATTAAGCGTGCAGGGCAACCACCCAGTAGAGCATTACAATAATCTAGCCTTGAGGTCATAAACGCATGAACTAATTGTTCTGCATTATTCATTGAGAGCATATGACGTAATTTAGATATATTTTTAAGATGGAAGAAAGCGGGTTTTACAGATACTAGACACATGACTTTCAAATGAAAGATTGGTATCAAAGAGCACACCCAGGTTCCTAACCGACGACGAAGACTTAACAGAGCAGCCATCAAGTGTTAGACAGTACTCTAGGTTATTACGTGTGGAAGTTTTTTGTCCAATAATTAGAATCTCTGTTTTTTCTGAATTTAGTAGTAGGAAATTACTAGTCATCCAATTTTTTATATCAGCTATGCATTCCGTTAATTTTGTGAATTGGTAGGTTTCGTTAGGTTTTGAAGAAATATACAGCTGAGTATCGTCGGCATAACAGTGAAAGCTAATTCCATGTTTCCTAATGATATCTCCTAATGGTAGCATATACAGAGTGAACAGCAGCGGTCCTAGTACTGAGCCTTGTGGTACGCCATACTGAACTTGTGATTGATAAGACATCTCTTCATTTACTGCTACAAACTGATAACGGTCAGATAAGTATGATTTAAACCATGCTAGTGCAATTCCACTAATGCCAACATAATGTTCGAGTCTATTTAAAAGGATGTTGTGGTCAATGGTGTCAAATGCAGCACTAAGATCCAGTAATACTAATAGAGAGATGCAACCACGATCGGATGATAAGAGCAAATCATTTGTGACTCTAACGAGAGCTGTCTCGGTACTATGGTACGGTCTAAATCCGGACTGAAAATCCTCGCAGATATCATTACTTTCAAGAAAAGAACACAGTTGTGAGGATACTGCTTTTTCTAATATCTTTGACAGAAATGGCAGATTAGAGATCGGCCTGTAATTGACTAGTTTTGTAGGATCAAGTTGCTGTTTTTTAACAAGCGGTTTAATCATAGCTAGCTTAAAGGTTTTTGGTACGTATCCTAGAGACAAAGATGAATTAATGATATTAAGAAGAGGATCTATGACATCTGGAAGCATCTCTTTCAGCAGCTTAGTCGGTATAGGGTCTAACATGCACGTATAGAGCTAGACGGCACACTAAAGGAGCCTATAGAGACTGCACACTAAAGGAGCCTATAGAGACTGCACACTAAAGACTATAGAGCTAGACTGCACACTAAAGGAGCCTATAGAGACTGCACACTAAAGACTATAGAGCTAGACCTGCACACTAAAGGAGCCTATAGAGACTGCACACTAAAGACTATAGAGCTAGACTGCACACTAAAGGAGCCTATAGAGACTGCACACTAAAGGCTATAGAGCTACTGTACTGCACACTAAAGGAGCCTATAGAGACTGCACACTAAAGGCTATAGAGCTAGACGGCACACTAAAGGAGCCTATAGAGACTGCACACTAAAGACTATAGAGCTAGACTGCACACTAAAGGAGCCGGACTGTGAGCTGAGGAGGCTCCACATTTAAAAAATAAATAAATTATAGATCAAACAGCTGGATTAAACTGATCTCAGTATGTGAACTTATTTAACCAAGTAACACTTTTGCATGAATATTTATTAATGCAACTTTCTCTTGCTCCCCCCCCCCCCATCCCCCATCCCACAAAACCAATTAAACAGTTTGAGACCTATCTGCAGTTTCAATGTGCTTTTATTAAGTGTAATATTGTATGGTGATTGCAGCTACATCTGCACCAGCTGGGTGGTCAAGTGTGATCGGGTCAGTTTCATCAGGGAGAAGCTGGTTTTATGGTGGTTCTCGCTCCTTTCTATGGTGGCTATATTGTGCAGAATGGCACATGCATCTGTGATGCCCGCTCTGGTAACTCTTAAGCGCCGAAGACAGTTGAAACGTTAGCTCATCTCTAACTTCACTCTGGTTTTACTGAGGACCACATTAAAGCGGTTCTGTGGCCCTGTCTGAGGGTCATGATAGGGGGTTATTGTGTAGGTTGCAAAGTAACAGTGTTTTGTACTGTACCAAATTTAACTTGCTTTCCTCAAAGTGCTGACACAACACAGACTCACAGAAAGTAGATCATGGTTATATCTGTTATTGTTACTATTAATTTAAAGATTCAACAGTCTTGATAGAAACAGAATATAAGTGTGTATTTCTGCAGGTAAATATGGTGAGGCCAGTATGGTCGGATACACACAGTCTCCAGGAGGATTTGGATCACCAGCCGCTTCTCAGGGAGGAGGAGACAAGAAAGGGGTTAGTGTGACTCAACCTGACAATAATGTCTAAATATATGTGTATACAGCATATATATTTTTATCATATATATATATACAATATGGTTAACTAACAATGAGCAATATATGCGTTACAGTGTTGATTAATCTTTGATTCATGATCAACGGTTCATATTTAAGTTAGTTAATGTTATCCCAGGTCCATCAAATCATATGAACATATAACGTTACAACTTTTTATTTTAATAATGGAAAATGCTGAAATGAGCTTTAACCAATGATTTAGAAGAACTTTCATTGTTATTTCTTGTTATCTAATGTAGTGAGCTGAAGTTAACAAATGGAACATTATTGTAAAGTGATACTATATATATATTAGGGCTGTCAAAAGATTAATCATGATTAATCACATCCAAAATAAAAGTTTGTGTTTACATAATATATGTGTGTGTACTGTGTAGAATTATTATGTATAAATACACACACATTCATGTATATATTTAAGGAATAATTGCATTTATATACTCTATATACATTTATACATTACATTTACATTTATTCATTTAGCTGACGCTTTTATCCAAAGCGACTTACAATTGCTATATATCAGAGGTCGCACGCCTCTGGAGCAACTAGGGGTTAAGTGTCTTGCTCAGGGACACATTGGTGTCTCACAGTGGATTCGAACCCGGGTCTCTCACATCAAAGGCATGTGTCTTATCCATTGCGCCATCACCACCAATTATATAATTTATATTATACATAAATATTTTATATATAATTATAACCAATTTTTCTTAAATGTATATATGATTGTGTGTGGTTTTTATATATATAAATAATTATACACAGTATATATTATGTAAACACAAACTTTTATTTTGGATGCGATTAATCTTTTGACAGCCCTAATATATATATATATATATATATATATATATATATATATATATACACAGAAATATACATAAAAATATTAAAAAAATAAGAAAGTAAATGTTGTCTAAAATAGGCTATTTAGGAATAAAGTCATCACATATATAACAGTTTAGCAAATTAAAATCCTCAATTCTCGTTACTGTAATGTGAAAAAAAAATGTTTAATACATTTTTAAGGGAAAACTATTTATTGCAGTGTGGCATTTGCTTTACTTTAAAATGAAAGTCTTTCAGAGTCATCTGAACTATCTTTTATCAGATGTATTAATTATTTTCAGTCTTGTCTCTTGAGAAAATAGACCAAAAATATTGATGACTCCTTCTCTTTCTCAGAAGCGTCTATCAATTTTGCTCACTGGAATGAGAATGTTAAATAATATATAGCCAATTCAATGGTTTCAGGGACATGATAGAGGCGGTTGTGAGGTCCCGCCGCGGGGCGGCAGATAGCCAGTCAACGCCATCTTCACAAGACTATCGGGATGCGGAGATAGACATATTGAGACGAGTCCAAGTAGACTGCTTCGAGGAGGACTTTCAACTCCTCTCAGAAAGAAAACCTGTCCCTTCCACCAGCCGTTTGATCACATTAGCCCCTGAATATGATGACGAACTGAAGCTGATCCGGGTTGGAGGCAGATTGCGTCGCAGTGACTTGCTGGATACAGAAGCCATTCATCCCATAGTTCTGGACCCAGCTCACCAGGTGACTAAACTCATCATTCAGGATACTGACCGAGACCTCCGTCATCCAGGCTCAGAGCGACTCTTTGCAGAACTTCGCCGACGGTACTGGATCATTCGTGCAAGAGAAGCTGTAAAGCGGCACCCGCGCTCCTGCCCTGATTGTCAGAGATGGAGAGCAAAGCCAGTGCCACAAATGGCAGACTTACCTCTCGCTCGCCTGCGGTTGATGAAACCACCTTTCTTCTCTACAGGAATGGATTGTTTCGGGCCCTTCATGGTCAAAATCGGACGGCGTAATGAGAAGCGTTGGGGTATACTCTTTAAGTGCCTTACTACCCGAGCTGTCTACATAGACGTCCTGACTAGTCTAGACCAGGATTCCTTTCTGATGGCCCTCCGCAGATTCATCTCACGCAGGGGAAAACCAGCTGAGCTTCTGTCGGATCAGGGCACAAATTTCAGAGGAGGTGAGAGGGAAATCCATGAGTCTTTCAAGGCACTGCACCCCACTCTACAGGCAGAACTGGCCAAACATCAGATCAAGTTCAGATTCAACCCTCCAAGTGCGCCTCACTTTGGTGGTTTCTGGGAGAGGGAAATTAAATCTATCAAAGCTGCCCTGTATGCTACGATCCAAATGCAGACTGTGACAGAAGAAGTCCTGCGCACGGTCCTGATCGAGATAGAGGGCATCCTAAACTCTAAGCCCTTGGGGTATGTATCCAGTGACGTCGCGGACCCTGACCCAGTAACCCCCAATCTGCTTGTGATGGGGCGGCCCGACCCATCGCTGCCCCAGGTGTTGTATCCGGAGTCCGAGCTGTTGAGTCGCCGCCGTTGGAGGCATACGCAGGTCCTTGCTGACCAATTCTGGAGGACATTTATCAGGCACTATCTTCCTGCCCTGCAGACGCGCACCAAGTGGCAGAAAGAAGTGGCTCCCTTACAAACTGGTACTGTCGCCATGATCGTAAATCCACAGCTCCCGAGGGCGCTCTGGCCTATTGGTCGCATCACAAAGGTTATCCCAGGTGCGGATGGGAGGAAAAGGGCAGCGGAGATCCAGGTCAACAACAGAAACTACACCCAGCCAGTTGTCCGTCTTGTCCCACTTCCTGCCATACCTGAGACAGCACCTGAGAACACCGGTCCTTCTATGGGACAGCAAATTTGACAGAGCAAATTTGGGGGGCGGCTGTAAAGAAGGACGCGCTATTCATGTTCAGGGTAACGGGGATCAGCCAATCAGCGCCTTTGTTTGGGGTCACGGAGAGGACGCATGTTTGCGCTAACTGATAAGTTTCGTTTTTGAGTTAGCAGTGAGAGTGTCAGTGAAGTATATCGTAGATATTTCTGAAGTGAATAATTGCCATCTGTGTTGCTATCGGTGCATGTGCGCGTTCAGAGACATAACCACACACACATACTGTACACGTATGAAGATAGACAATCATCTGTTGGCTGTCAATAAATCCTTTGAAGAGAAGAAGAGCATTCAGATGCATTCTTACCGATGCACCACAGTGGTCACCTATCCCAACTAGTTACAATTACAGTCCTAGCTATCAAGTCTTCATTACAAGTACAGTGTATTTTTTAGTCAGGACCACTTTTGAGAATAATACAATTTCTTGACAATTCTTGGATTTGGCGAAAGGCTTAGGCTACAAGGGGCTCAGCTGCCATATTAGACAGTTTGAGATACATTTGTGTGGCATAAATCACCCTACACAATAACGTAGTTCAAAGTCAATGAGTCAGGATTAACCCCTTAAAATCAACAGAGGCAGCGTACCTCAAGAGGGTAGGGAACGCGGTTAAGTACAGGGACTGTACTGAAATACGTAGGTTAACTCTGAAATGTAAAATCAATCCCCCATAAAACTGAGTAAGTGGTACATTAGGATGGTTTCGCGAGTTCTGTTCATAACAGAGGTTGAGTCTATAAAGTGTGGTGGCTCATGGTTTTCTGGGCTTGCAATATGTCGTTAGTTCATGGGCGAATGTAGCATTGGAAAGCAGATGTCCATCGTCCCATTCTTTTGAGCATAGGAGAAGGGATGATAGAAGATGCTGTTCTGGCTGCTCCGATGCGGAAGGAGTGCGCCGTGTAGAAGTTAGAGGTTAGCGAGACCACAATATTGGCAAAGGAGATGTAGGTGATGTGTGCATCTTGTCATGATGTCTTCTCAACAGTGGCTTGTTGGAATGTGAATGAGCGTGGTAGTTCAGGTGCTGGACCATGGAAGAGAGAGGACCAAATTCTGAATTAGTACGAGATATGGTTACAAACACACTATTTTGACTTTCAAACTTTACTATTAGCCTCTTGCCGCATAGCCCCAGGTAATGGTTCAGGGTGAAGTCACCAGCCAATAGCATGGCGTTTTAAAATTGGTTCCCACTGCGTATACCTATGCAATACGAAGTGAACGTTCTCTAAAGGGAACGCACTCGGGTTACTAACGTAACCTCGGTTCCCTGAGAGTAAGGAACATAATTGTGTAGCCTGCCGTGCTATTATGCTTGGCTCAGGTGCTGTCGATTTAACCTGATTCTATGGCGAAATGGTCTGCTTATATAGGCATAACCCACGGCCATTCTGGCGGGCTCTGACGCGCTATGGGCGCCAAGCGACCTAATTGCGTCTCAGCCGCTTCGCTATAGGTTTGTGCAGTTGCCGCAGCACAGCCAATGCTAAGGCTCTTTGTGCTCGCTGTGCAGCTGTGATCGTGGTATTCATGTGATCGATTTAAATATTGGGGGGGTTATCTCCCCCCCCACACACACACACAAACTACGCCCCCTGTACGCAATACTCGTTCCCTACTCTCAGGGAACCAAGGTTATGTTAGTAACGCCCTCGTTTTCTTCAATGCGTTTTATCATTGTTGGGAACATATAGTAGCTTGAGGTTTTGAGTCGCAGCTGCCAGAGTTCGAGTGATTTATGGAAAGCCTGAACTTAAGAATTCGCAATGTCTGAAAATGTTGTCCTCCCGTCCTTGTAGTTTTAGATTCAGTTCATTTAGAACAGATGTCAGCAAGATAAGACAGGGTTGAAAGCCATTTCTCATCACTGAATGAGCTTGCGAGAGGTGACAGTTTATCAGTAAGAAAAGCATGCATTTCATCCCTCAATTCGTACACTCGGCTGAGCAGCCTGCCCTTCGACAGCCACCTCACGTCTGTATGAAAGAGTAAATGTTTGTGCTTGGCTCCCATTTCAATACACAGGGCCTCGAAAAGTCGGCTATTAAGAGCACTGCCTTTACTGTAGTTCACAACTTTGACAGTGTCTCTCATCACTACTTCAAGCTCAGGTGGGATTCCTTTTGACCAAAGCTACACGATGAATAAAACAATGATACCAAACAATGTTCTGTCCTGCTGCATCCTTAATCCTTCTGACAAATCCACTATTTTTGCCAGTGAGGTTGCTGGTTGCTGGTGATTGTAATTAGCCCAATATAGACCGCATTTTGTTATGAAAGCATTTAATTGTTCAAAAATATGTGCACCTGACGTGATAGAAGGCAATGTTAGAAATTCACCTTGCCAAATGTACCGAACATAAATCAGTAACATAGCGCTTGATGCAACGTCAGTGGTCTCATCCAGCTGAATAGCTAAATCCCTCACTGACTTTAGTCTCACTATGAGCTGTTCTTCTCAATTCTGGGCAATATCAACAATTCGACGTGACACCATATTGTCACTAAGAGGAATTAGTTTTAGCTTTTCAGATGCCTTTTCATCCAGAAACCGAGCGCAGCGTTACTTCAGACAGGCCACGTAGGCATAGGCCGCAATCAGCTGTCGCGGTCAGCTGTCAATCACCACCATTTTCCTATCAGACCAGGAGGATATATATATATATATATATATATATATATAATATACTATACACTCGTGGTACTACTGCCCGGGAAATATGCTTAAACTATGGCGCTCGAAATTTTCCATTCGGAGACGAGACTGACAAGCACGAAAGATAACACACAGTATACGTGCGTATACGTCTCTGTTTGTTTTATATGGAGACGTACACACAAATATCACGGCAGGTAGACACCTCAATAACGTGTAGCTGTTGATCTATACAGACGTCACGACGGCGTCACGTTACAAGATAACGTGTGGATTACGTCTGTAAATAGGAACGTTTGGAGAACTTGCGTCTGCCATGCGTGTGGAGAACGTCTGTGTCACGAACCACACACGGGAAACAGGGGTTAGATCCATACGCAGTTTAATAGGGTAATCCGTAATCATAAACAGTCCAGGCAGGGGTCAAAACCAAAGAAGCAATCCAAAAACATAAAACAATACAAAGCAGTACTCGGGAGTGGTGTGATAATAGACAAGGACTCCGGAAGGAGTAGGGTTGTTTCCAAGCCTGCATTTAAAAAAAAAACAAAAAAAAAACAGTAAAAACAGTATTATTGTGAAGTATTATTACACATTAATATAACTGTTTTTTTATTTGAATATATTTTAAAATGAATAGGTTGATCATTTAACAGTAATCTCAATAGAACATGGCCTTGGCGCCATCTACTGGCGATTTTATATGTATATTTAGTAGTTTCATATTTATTTAGCCTCCTTTCATTTTGGCATTTACAACTCGGTTTAAATTAGCTTGCTAGAAGTTCATAGAACGATTTTTTATAACATAGCTTTTTATTATTATTTTGGCCTATAGCCTATTTCTTATTCCCATGCATGCTCGTGCATAATTGATATTGTAAAATACATTCAAAGCTTTTTACTGTTGAGATAAGTTTTTTTTATATATATATGTATACAAACCTACAGTAAATAGTATTTTCTTATTATTCGAGGATGTTAAATATATAGGCTAGGCATATGTTAAATAGCTATTAATGTGATTTTCTCTGTTGAAAATTATTCTAGCCCACACTGTTTAAACAGTGTCTCAAATAAGAAAAGTCCATCTTACAAGTAGCTGCATAAAAATACGTGCGCTATTTTGAAATTAGCCAAAGGCATGTTAAGTATTGCGTTCAGACGGGCAGACGGGCAGACGTTCTCCACACGCATGTCACACGCACGTTAACACGTCTTTAAGCTTGGTTAGGAAAGAAATGACACAAAGCGAGCGCCATACAAACTGCTCGCAACCCTGCCTCATGTATCCAGCATACTTCTGTGCACTTTCTGGCTGTTGTCTTTGTTTCAGATTACCAAGGCTTCCAAGTCCTAGCGTCATGGACATCACCGCCGAGAGACAATCATCCTCATAGCCAAGCTGCAGTAAACGTCCCGGAGGGTTAATGCTAAAGCTGTGTAGGTCAAAGCTTTATGGAGCAAGAACCCCATAAGGAACCATACCGCCAAAGATAAATTGTGTTCAATAAACTCAAGTAACTTGCCAAAGTGGTCTCGTCTGAACAGTATTAACTATGTCTAGTGCAGCAGGCAATATTAATCGCTCTGCATTTATGTTTGGCGCTTTTTCTTTGGCAACACAATATTAAACTTTATAAGATGCCAAGTGCAATTTGTGATTGTGTGTCACTGCTGAGTAACTGAATTTCTTGAGACTTCCTCTGAAAACAAGATAATGGGTTGTCCGCAAGATCTGCATGGCGTATACTTAAAAATGTCTTTCCAACTTCGCTGGTTTCAAACTTTAATTAGACACCTTTTCACCGCATATTATGGACATTGGTATTGCAGCACGGACTGCGTCCGAACAATTGACAAACCCAAAAAAATAAAATAATCACCGTTAGGCCTATATGGACTTAATCCAGATTTCTGCTTTTTCTTTGCTGGGCAAGTAGGCCTCCTGCTACTCTGTTCACATTCATCGCCTTCGTTTTCTTCCTGCTGATCTCCGCTGTTTGCGGCAGGGTTTGATGGTTGAATACGTTTTCTGCTGCTTCATTTAAAGGGGTCTCGGGCCCTCTTTTTCTTGTGAAAAAAATCCTAATTGCTTTTTGACTTTTGTTCAGCATAAAATAAATTCAATACAGGTCATGCTACAGAAGATTTTGCATCATCTCAGTGGTAAAAAGAAAATGGCTGCATCAACTGCACACAAGTTTTTTTTGTGCACGAGCTGATTGATTACATGTACGTGGGTCAGGTGACATGGAGTATTTATTTTGCATGTATTTGAATGTTTTTTCAGTGTACTTCTATTCAAAGTTATTATTAAAAACCAAATTAATTTTAGTAACACTTCAAGTCCTCGTGAACCAGAAGTTGCAACCGACTTTATCCCGAGAGAAACAGAATACTAAATGAGGAACAATATTGGGCGTAGCTTTTTTTTCCAACTAGCACCTGATTGGATCTAGAAAAGTAGGTGTTTCATTCAGCCTGTCTACTACTTTTGAAATATGAAGCCAAAAATAATTGTATGGATTAACTTGCATGGATGAATTGTTCACCACAAAACGATCAATTTAGGCAAACAAAGTGAATATGGATAATTTTTATTTCATGTGGACTTTAAAAAGGTGACCCATTTTTTATTTATTGGGAAAACGATCAGTTACTCACTTCTGACCGGTCGCCATAGGAACGCGTTAACACAAGCACATGTAGGAACGGGTTACATATGACTATGAAAATTATCAATTTAGTTTTGGCTCAATGTTTATGTGGCAGACATGGGGGAAGAAAAAAAGAATTTTTATTTTATTTTATTTTTTTACAAATGATAGTATATTCAGCTACTAACCAAATCCTTAAACCTTGCTAAGCAATATACGTTTATTTGATTGTCCACAATGCACTTGCTTTGATTCAATGCTTTTATTCATTTGAGGAGTGTTTCAGAAAAAGTATTGAGAAGAGATTCAAATTCAGAAGAGATTGGACTTCACTTCAGAATAACATTTTTGTAAAGATAAGATCAGAAAGAGTAAATGTAGCACAATGTAAATGTGTAGCAGGATGACAGAATATGACCTCACGCGTCCAAAACACAAATATAGTCCATTGAGGTTGAACAGGGTGCATTGTTCCAGCAATGGTTCGCTGTAGGGTGGAATAAAGAAATCAGTTACTCGGATCATTACAGTGGTGTTAGAATCAGTGGTGTTCAACTTAAGGCACTTGGTGAAATCCAAACAATTCATTTAACGTTACCGTATGATATGAAATTATAGGATTGCAAATTATAATTAAAAAAAAAAAAAAAAAAAAAAAAAAAGAGAAGTGCACTCACAGGTCCAGTTGATCTCCAAACAGTTCTCAGGAACACTAGCATTGTTCGGCTCTCCAGAGCACCAGTTGGTATAACCATACACAGTTCCATCACTCCACAACCACTCTCCGTCCTAATAAGTGAAGAGAATGAATCCCAAAAGCAGAGGTGCAGTAACAAAACACATTAACTTGAGTACACTTTGAGTATCTGTACTTGAGTATTATTTTTTTCTGGAAACTTTTACTTTAACTTAATTTCCTTGACAGAAATGTAGTGGATAAAAAGTACGATATTTGTCTTTCAAATGTAGAGTAGAAAGTATATAGTAACGACCAACTGATGTTGGATTCTGACAGCAACCGGATTTTCATTTTCAATGTTGGGTTTTGTCTTCTAACTGTAAATTTTGTCATTGTTTTGGAGCACACTAGCTTATAGATAACAGTAAGGTTAACACTTAAAGCCAAAAAACTTTAAATACGGCACTATTTGAGGGAGCAGCCATTTGGGTGTCCTAAACCATTGTGAAGGTTATCGAGTGCACTTATTCAATCTCACATTCAATCTCACGACTGGAACTGTGTTCTAGAAATACATGTGATATTGATATGAGGGTAGGCAGGCATAGATTCAGAGGCATAAGGTACTGGAAGTATTACAACAATAATAAAATAATGCATTGACATTTACTTTTGATACTCAAGTACTTAAGTAAAAGTACATGAGTACTAATTTAAGTAAACATAAGTCTTTGCAACTTTTACTTGTAACAGAGTAATATTTTACCAGTAGTATCTGTACTTTCACTCAAGGAAGGACGTTGTGTACTTTGTCCACCTCTGCCAAAAAGTGCCCTACTGTAGTCAGACTTAAGCTAATGAAGTTCAGCTTTGAAGTCAAACTATCCTCATTAGAAACTTTGCCTTTGATTAAAGCGGATATTTCAGTTTAGACAAACAAATAGGTTTCTTTAGGGCACCATTTAACTTACTATTTCACCATCATGAGCACCAACCCAAGATCTTGTGGAAGGCAACAGACTGAGCAGGAAATCATTCTCTGGTTGATCATGCACAGATGCGAGATTCGCCTCAAAACTTTGACAGTTTCTCTGAAGAGACAGATTTTGTCATTTCAAAATCTAATCGTTTTTAGGAGAAAGCATAAATGACTTTAATCAACATTTTAGTCATATGCAAACAAAGTTTGCTCTGATTGATTATTTGCAGAAGAGCAATTCACTTAAAAAAAAAAAGCAACAATCCCACTTATTAAGAGTCTTTAATCTGTAGCCTACATTTATAAAATAAAAATAGCAATTACTAGAGCTGTAATTAGATCGGATTACTCTGTTGACCCAGTGTTAACCCACCCTTAAACCTAACCATAGCATCAAACATGTCCCACACAAACACACAATAAATACCAAACTATTTATTTAGATGTAGTTAAAGACACATAATATAAAGTGTTGTCCAAATAACCTTGTTGTAACTAATACATTACCTCTGCTGTGATCCAGTTAACCGATTGAGAGAAGTACTTGTAGCACCGGAGTCCAAAACTTGTCCATTCATGTGGACATCCTAAATCAAGTTGTGATCGTGATCGATATCTTGACAATCTATTTCAAAATTAATCAAAAGTGCCCGTCTCAAACATATATCAATGATAATATTGTGGTCAATAAAACAAAATGCATTAGCTTATAATTAACATGACAATGTGAACAAAACTAAAGTAGCCTAAATTCACGTTAAGTTTTACGTTTCTGTCAGTCTGAGGTGTTGTTGCTATAACGCGTTGCTATGGGTTGCGTCACTTGTCAAGTTGTGCGTGCTTCGGTCTTGACTGACGGTCTCCGTTTTCGAGTGTCTAAAACTCCGGAGCAGTGTGTGTGGACGGCAGGCATAACCGTAGCAAAAGTTAAACGTTTTAAAATGAAAATGCACTTGTGTAAACGTATCCCACAGTCTGCTCGGGAACCGATCGCTCTCGAGCCTCTTTTTAGTGAGTAGCCTATATGGCTCGACGGCAGAAAAAAAAAAAAAAAAAAAAAAAAAAAAAAGTTACATTTTTTATAATAAAAGGTTGTGTCGATTCAAATCCACATAACACATTTTAAAATATTACTTCATTCACTGAAGCCTAGCTGTTTGTCATGTATAATACACCGACCAATCGTCATCTGGCACACGAAGTTCAGATTTTATTGGACAATGTGAAGTGGAGCGTAATTTTTTCCGGTCATTTATAAATAAATCGTTTGAAAATTTCATGGACAGACCAATTTACATTGAAGCGATGTGAATCTCCGTCGTTGAACTAATGGATGTTAAATGACTAAAGCACTGCACAAAACCAGCACCAAAAGTAGCATTAATGGCAAGTATTCAAGTCACTTGTAATGCATTTAGTCTATATTGATACACCGTTTACCATTAGGAAACTATCACAGTTTGTTAAATGAAGCCCAGGCCTATTATGTGAAGTGTAGGCTGACAACAACACGCGAAATGGTGACTATTAATGTTACATTTTTGCACACACATTACTTTTTATCAGTGTTGTAATGTAACGGAGTACAAATACTTCGTTACTGTACTTAAGTAGAAATTTCACGTTACTTTACTTCGCTATTTAAATTTATGTCAACTTTTACTTTTACTTCACTACATTTCCTAGATAAAATGTATACTTTTACTCCGCTACATTTCCACTAAGCATCTTCGTTACTCGTTACTACAAAATAAAATCAAAAGAAATGTGGGTTTGAGGTTTGGCGAATCACTGCTCCTAGATTGCATGACGCACGCTCTATTTCAGCGTAATGCTTGTTTGTTGCCATGGAGGATGCAGCACAACTGAACCCGTGGAAGCGCGAGCCGCGGCCGCGAGCGAATCCCAAACGCGACGCTTCACGAGATAAGATGCAAGTGGCTAAACTAAACCGCTGATTTACGATAGAAGTTTTAAACGACCGACATAAATAATCAGTTTGCAAAGCTCATCTTCGGTAAGGGGAGATTTACAGGTAAAGATAAAGAGACTGAGGGAAGAAGAACGAGAGATGGAGATGAGAAAGGAGAGCAGGTAGAGCAATAGCCTTTTGCATACTGTGCCCAGAATGAGAATAACTTTATTACAATGGATTCCTATTTAACACAGATATACATATGTTTTTTGCCAATGACAGTGGAAAAATAATATGCCCCCGAACGCCCTATAGCAAGATCATTTTTGGGACCTCTGTATTTATTAAACCCTGTGTACGGCTATTGCACTGAATATAAAATTATATTTTCGAAAAATACAATGAATTATAAGGCTGTACAGAACAGTGCACTATTGCAGACTGATTTTTTCTTAGTAGAGCAGCTAACTGAAAGTAGGCCTATGCAGTGCGAGATAAACGATAACACAAGTACAGTAGGCTACAGGCTACAAAACACAAACAACAGCAGGTTGTACCAGTTAATAGTATGCCTAGTAGCCTATAAGAAATCCACAATAAAGTTCACAATCAAAGTTAACCGCTTGCTTTAAAAAAAAAAAAACCTTTTTACTTTTACTTAAAATACTTAAGTACATTAAATATCAGAAAATTACTTTTCATACTTAAGTACAGTATGAATCAGATACTTTAAGACTTTTACTTAAGTAATATTCTAAAAGGTAACTTTTACTTCTACCAAAGTCTTTTTCTAGTACCATACTTGTACTTTTACTCAAGTATTGCTTTCTAGTACTTTATACAACACTGCTTTTTATATAGAAGTCTTATGCGCTTCAAGCTTGCATTTAGGCTATTTGATAAATAAAAACAAAACAAAAAAACTACTACAATTTAAAATAATGGTTTTCTATTTTAATATACTAATATATGCCCCCTTTTTACATTTGAGCCCCTGAGGAACTCTGCACGCCCCTGATCCAGCACATAAATGTTATGGGGATTTTTAGTGTTTACAGCAAAAAAGGTTTTTTATTTTATATAAATGTAGCTTATTTCTATGTGTACTTTGACACTGAAATCCTTCATTAATCATGCAAATATTAGTAACGGAATCTTGTACATTCCCAAAATGTAGGCTATTTAAACTAGCAAGGGTTTTCACAATTAAATGTTTTGGTTACCGCTTGACTGCATAGCCTGCATGTCCCATGGAGAAGATAACAGAAAGAAGCAGAAGACTTCTCAGCATTGCCATGATGATCCTGAAATGAACCTAAAAATGAATAAGAAAGTTAAATGTCTGCACTCAAATGCTGTGGATTCTCGATGTATTTCAAAGACAAAGCAAATGTTATTCAGTAGGTTTCTGTTCCAAAAACTCACCTTGCTTTTCAGATTGTAGCCTTCAGAATCTCAGAGGAAGTTTAAGTGAAGTTCCAGAAAGAGCCCTGCGTTTATAGCCTACTTTACTTAGATCCGAGCGCAGAAATCATCTTACGACAGGGTTCACGTGTGATTCAGGAAACATTCGAATACAGCCAATCACATCGTGCGAGTGATCCGACGTGGATAAATGTGGCGGCTGAAAACAATCGTCATTTGAATATCACCTAAAAAATCACGGTTTAGAAGCCGTAACTTCCTCATTATCTTCACCTGGTCATGTTCCCATGACAACGCAGCACGGTATCCATCAGCTGTTCTTAAGACAGAAATGTATTATTATTATTGCTGTTAACACAACTGTTGCAAATAAATACATTTTATTTTTATATATAAAAAGTTTTTAAAATGTGCTTTATATACGTGTGTGTGTGTGTGTGTGTGTGTGTGGCTTGGTTTATTATGCATTGTGGGAACCGAATGTTCCCACAAGGATAGTAAAACCTGAGATTCACCTCCATTGTGGGGACCAGCCAGCGGTCCCCATGAGGGGAATGGGTTAATAAACATACTAAATTATATATTTTTGAAAATGTAAAAATGCAGAATGTCTCCTGTGATGGGTAGGTTTAGGGATAGGGGCAGTGTAAGGGGATAGAATATACAGTTTGTACAGTATAAAAACCATTACGCCTATGGAATGTCCCCACAAGGATAGAAATGAAAAACTGTGTGTGTGTGTGTGTGTGTGTGTGTGTGTTTAATAGTAAACACATCAAAATGATAGTAATGAGAAACACATCAACATGATAATAATGATTTCTTGAAATATGATAATGACATTTTATTAATTGATAAAACATAAGCAATAAATGTTTTTCTTTATCTGATTCATCAGAAACAAATCTCTGAATTGCCTTTACAAAGACTTTAAACAAACCTATTTATTCATGGATTAGTGGTAAATTGCCCCCTGGATCATTTCATCTTTAATGGTGGAAGAATCTAAAGAGGATCTTAACCCCACTAATCAGGGACGGACTGGGGCTAAAAAACAGCCCTGGACTTTCTCCCAAATAGGCCCATCATCCGGTCATTCGCCTCGAGCCGTACGCGACAGACACTAACCAGGATGTCCTGAGACTATGCCAGATAATGCCACAATACTGTAGCCTATCAGACAAGGTATTCACAGCAAGTAACATCTCAAAACCAATGATGAAAATTGGGGTTGTGTTTATTAATGAAGCCTCAGCCTTCAAATAAAAACAAAAAATGTGCAATGTCATTACATCTGCATTGAAAATAAAATACATATAATGAAATGTCACTGGCTACAGAAACCCCAAATTACACAAACTTGTAATTATAAAACATATAGTTAGCCTACTATATAGGCTACTATATACTACTATTTGTGCAGTTATTAAAGGGATACTCCACTTTTTTTGGAAATAGGCTCATTTTACAACTCCACCAGAGTTAAACCGTTGAGTTTTACCGTTTTCGAATCCATTCAGCCGAACTCCGGTTCTGACGGGTACCAGTATATAGTTGAAATAGCTCAAACATACGTTTTTCTGTCTTCTGTTAAGCATAATATTGTTCTGAGAAACGCAGCTCTGTTTGAATGCATTGTCGGCAGTGTGGTGAACGCTCTCTGTGATTGATTGGTTCTGACTTGCGATATAGATATTTTTATTTGGGTGTAAATCTAAATCTATCTAAACCAATATATAGTTGATGAAACCAATATATACAAACCAATATATAGTTGATGAAACCAATATATACAAACCAATATATAGTTGATGAAACCAATGTATCTAAACCAATATATAGTTGAGGAAACCAATGCATATTTGAGGAGCCCAATGTTTACTTGAACAAACCAGCATATAAAGGAGCAAACCCATGTACACTTGATCAGACCGATGTATCTAAACCAATATATGTCTGGTTATACCAATGTATTAGAAACCAATGCGTTTGTCATTAAACCATACATTCAACCAGTAAACCAATCCATATTCACACACTACACTTGTATTATTTCCTGAACGGCTTCCCATAGACATTTGTTAAAGTATGCTGAAATAAGTAGAACAAACCTTGAAAAAATAAATGAAATATTAAATGTAAACAAACACACTTAATGCACATCTCTATTTCCTATATGGGATCAAGCAAATGTAAACTATTTAGTGTACTTTTATTTAATTTTTAATTTTTTTTATTTAATCAATTTAATGTGCCACATTTTGGTAAATGGTAAATAGACTGCATTTATATAGCGCTTTCACAGACCCAATTATATATATATATATTGTTGTTCGACGGCGATCTTTATCGTAGTTATTTACTAGTGACTATCTTGACATAAATATGTTGTGTTCTGTGATTTATGTTCAAGGACTGCAATACTGAACCAGTCCGCCAGGGGCTGATAGACAGAATTGTATGTGTGGGAGAAAAGAAGGAGAAGTAGAGTGAAGTAAAGAGAAAGAAGTTAAAACCAACTATTCCTCTCGTCTGATTTATTTCTTTTCATTACGGGTCTCAACATTACAAATTTTGGCGACGAGGATGTCTGCATCCGTACCTATGCCTGCATGTTTTCTTCCGACGGGAGAGCCTGCCATACCGTTTTCTACATGGAAGAAAATTTTCCAAAACTACTTACTTGTCATCGGAGCGCGAGGTGACGCATGGCCTGATGCTAGACTTCGTGCAGTTCTTTTACATTGTCTCGGTATGGAAGGCCAGAGACTTTTCTACACGCTGCCAAACGGTGGTACAACTTATGATGAGGCCATGGCGGCACTTGATGCTCATTTCACGCCAAGAGTGAATGTTGTCGCTGCACGGCATAAATTCAGACAACGCGCGCAGCGCATTGATGAAACAGTAAGTCAGTTTATAGCGGAGTTACATCATCTGGCGTTGGATTGTCAGTTCGGAGGAATGGAGGACGAAATGTTAAGGGACCAACTGATCGAACGGGTTTTTCTGGCCGCGGTGAGAGACAGATTGTTACTTGAGCCCGAACTTACATTGGAACGCGCTTCCGCGTTAGCGTTGCAAGTCGAATCGGCAGTACAAAATGCTACACTTCTTTCAACTACTGGTTCATCTCCTGCCCAGGTGCAAGCCATCTCGAAGACAAAGGGCAGTTTCAAAAGAGGTAAACTAAAGTATGAAAAAAGGCCAGAACAAACTGGGAAGCCACAGACTTCAAATAAAAGACGCTGTTTTCGCTGTGGATCAAATACTCACTTGGCCAACGCACACACTTGTCCAGCTGCGTCTGCCACATGTCATCAGTGTGGAAAGAAAGGACATTTTGCAAAGGTATGTAAATCTGCTGCTGTCAGAGAAGTGGGGGTGCCTGAACTGACTGTACTGTGTGTAAATCAGTCTCATGACAAAATTCGTTGCCAAGTACAGTTGGAAACACCGCAAGGAAATAAAATACCACTTGAATTGATTGTTGATACAGGATCAAGTGTGTCCATCCTACCAGAGACCCTGTTCATGAAATACTTTGCAAATTGTGAACTGAAGGAACCTCAAGTGAGGTTAGTCACATACTCACGTGAACACTTACCAACCTTAGGCTGTTTTACTGTTTCTGTGTCACATGACGGTGTTGCAACCACAGCAAATTTCTATGTGGTCAAAACGGGTTCACCACTTTTGGGCATGGATTTAATTAAAGCCTTAAAATGTCACATTGTGGGGGATAGGATTGTTACATTATCGAGCCCCGCTGCTTCACCAGTGCTAGAAATAGGTAATACAGCAGCCAGCTCACCAGGATGTGTCAAAGGATTTGTGCACAAAGTACAGATTGATGAGTCTGTAAAACCAGTGCAGCACAAACTACGCAGATTACCACTGAGTGTACGGGAGGAGGTTTCCAAGGAAATTAATCGGTTACTTGGTGATGGAGTAATTGAAAAGATTGATGCTTCGCCATGGGTGTCACCGATTGTCGTAACCAGAAAAAAGTCGGGAGAAATTCGGGTGTGTGTGGATTTAAGAGAGCCTAATCGAGCGGTAATTACTGACTGCTTTTCACAGAGCTCAGAGGCGCTACGGTGTTCTCCCAAATTGATTTGCAAAGCGCATACCATCAACTTCCTCTTCATGAGGGGAGTCAAAACTTGACTGCATTCATCACACACGATGGGTTATTCAAATTCACAAAGGTTCCTTTCGGTTTGGCTTCGGCGCCCTCCGCCTTTCAGAAAATGATGAAAACTGTACTTGAGGGTTTACCAGGAGTACAGAACTACTTAGATGATCTCATCGTGTATGGTCAAAACAAAGCCACCCACGACGCCAATCTACAGGCAGTGACGACTCGACTCACAGACATTGGTCTAAAACTTAATATGAAGAAAAGCTAATTCGGCCAGAGCAGAATTCGGTATCTAGGCCATGACATCTCAAAAGAGGGGCTACATCCTAACCCTGACTCAGTTGAAGCCATTGCAAATGCACCTGCACCAACCGACCTACCTTCATTACGGTCCTTCTTAGGTCTTACATCTTGGTTTAGCAAGTTCATCCGAACTATGCAATGGTAGTAGACCCTCTGCGTGAGATACTCAGATCATCTCAGAATGGATTTACATGGACGGAAGCAGCTGAGGCGAGTTTTCGAGGGCTAAAGCAGCTGTTAGTCCACAGCCCAGCCTTAGCTTTATTCGACCCCTTCTTGCCAACATTTGTGTCCACTGATGCTTCCGATTACGGCATTGGAGGTGTCATCTCTCAACGGCACCCAGATCAGACGGAGCGTCCAATAGCATTCGCTTCTCGTACATTGACTCCAGCCGAAAGAAAATACAGTACAGTTGAAAAGGAAGCATTAGCGTGTGTCTGGGCAGTAGAACGTTGGAGGACTTACCTTTGGGGCAGGAAGTTTACACTGAAGACGGACCACCAAGCACTGACCACATTGCTGGCCACCAGAGGAATGAACAGAGCTGGAATGAGGATAGCGCGCTGGTCAGCCAGACTTCTGTGTTTCAACAATCTGGAATACAGACCAGGTAAAACAAATTGTGTTGCTGATTGTTTGTCACGTTTACCGTTACCTGATTCAGATGCTGGCCAGGAAGAGGAATTAGGCCTTGTAGCAGAGATTTCAAAGGACCTTTCAAAAGCCATTCCTATGAAGGATCTCCTGGAAGCATATAAATCTTGTCCAGAGTTGTCCAAGCTGCATGCCCAGATCACACAAGGCTGGCCTAAATCACAGAAACAAATGGATCCAACGATCATGGCGTACTTTCAGATCAGGCATGAGTTAGCTGTGGATGATAAGTATATCTTGAGAGGGCAGAGACTAGTTGTGCCAGTTGCACTGCGCTCTAAATTAATTCACTTAGCACACGAGGGGCACCAGGGAGTGGTACGAACTAAGCAACGGCTAAGAGACTTGTACTGGTGGCCTCGTATGGACTATGAAGTGCATTCGTCCATTGCTTCATGTTCCGCCTGTCAGTCCTGTGACAAAACCGCCCGGACGTGTCCAGCTCCATTGCAGCCAGTGGACCTGCCAGATGGTCCATTTCAGAAAGTCGCAATAGATATTGTAGGACCTTTTGAGAGAGCCACACAGGACTGTCGTTTTGCTATTACGATGGTGGATTATTATAGTAAGTGGCCGGAGGTTGCATTTACCTCAAATGTTACAACCAACACTGTTACAAAGTTTCTAGCATCGGTGTTTGCGAGAGAAAGTAACCCACTGACCTTAGTCAGTGATAATGGCCCTCAATTTATTTCTTCGGCATTTGCTGATTTCTTGACTGAAAGAGGAATAAAACACATTCGTTGCAGTGTTTACTGGCCCCAAGCGAATGGAGCTGTGGAGAGATGGAATCGTGTTTTAAAGAACTGCATCCAAGTAGCTGAAATGCAACAACTTCCATGGAAGCAAGCAGTCACAGATTTCCTCCTGAACTACAGAGCTACACCGCACGCAACCACAGGAGTATCACCTTTTGAACTGTTAAGAGGGAGGAAGATGCGTACAAAGCTAAACACTCTACCAACCACAGCAGCTCAGGGTGAGAAAGGAACAATGGGCATACGTGACCGTGTACAGCGGGTTCAGCAAAAGATGAAACTGTACACCGATAAGAAACGTGGGGCAAAACCACCCCCCTTCAAGTGTGGAGATCGGGTACGTGTAAGGAAACCTATGCATGTACCGAAGGCTGGAAGGAAATTCACTGTTCCAATGTTAGTGAATAAGAAATTGGGACCGAGCACTTATGTTTTGAGTGATGGGAAGAAATGGATTGCGGCTCACTTGTCTCTGGTTCCAGAAACCACTCAAATGACATTAGAGTATACTCAGGTTAATCCCGCAACAGAGAATGTGGTGTATGAGCCAGTTAAGAGCACACGGGCTAGACAGCCTCCAGTATGGTTAAAGGACTATGCTACAGAGTAAAGGGAAAGCGAAAGGAAAAGTAAATGAAAGAACACTAGAGTTGTAGTAGGGAAGTAACAAGAAATATAGCTGCAAGCAGCAATCACCGGGGCCAAGCGCAAGCAAGACGACAAGACATGCCAAAGTGGCTGGGAGTGTGAGACCCACTGCAGCAAGGAGCAATTAAAGACATTTGAAGATGAATTTTGGCAAAATGGTTGAAAAATCACATACAATAACTAAAAATATGATTATCACTTTCGACCAATAGGTGGCGCAATTACGAAACTGATGTGATGTGGTCAGAGTGAAGTAACAATGACACATACAAAGTTTGGTGTCAATATGTCAAGGCATTGCAGATATAAACCCTGAATAGTCATTTTGGCATCATGCCTCAACTTTGCCACTGCGGTATACGAAAACGGTTTCGTCTATCAACACGAAATCCATAACTTTTACTCGGCACGGTCTGGAGATGACACGATCCGATTTTGGTGAAAATCGGACGTTGGGTCTAGGAGGAGTTCGAAAAAGTAGGTTTTAAAAGAAAATAAAGATGGCGGACAGGAAGTTTGGCTGACTATGGCAAAATTAGTATCTATGTTTTCAGCATAACCCAAGGAATCTATTGAGATCAGTGTCATTACTATAGGCAAATGTATTCAAAAGTTATTAGCATTTTTGGAAATTTCATTATAACTTTTGACCAAAAGGTGGCGCTGTCTCATAATCTTTTGAGTACCTTTAGGGCATTGTACTGATGACCCATACTGAGTTTCGTAACGATACGTTCATGTGTTCATAAAATACAGCATTTTAGCACATAATTCAAAATGGCCGACAGCCAAAATGACCGATATGGGAAAATTGGATATCAGTCAACTCAGCATGACGCCCTGAACCTAACGAGACCACTTTTGTGATTTTTGGACAAACCGTTCAGAAGTTATAAGCAAAAACATAAATTCTTCATATCTCCGGACAGTAGGTGGCGCTGCGCCGAAACGCCGCATGTAGCCTCAGGTCATGCTTGTGATGACATGTACCAAATTTGGTCTGAATCCGATAAAGCAATGTGGAGATACGGCCTTACGTCTGTTTTCGCAAGCGCAACGTAAAATTAAATTGCGTGGTATTCGTGAACGGTTTGACAAATCAACTTGAATTCCATAACTTTTTGTCGTCATGGTCTGGAGATGATCTGGTTCAATTTTCGTGAAATTCGGAGCAACGGCCTAGGAGGAGTTTGAAAAAGTAGGTTTTTCGGAAAATTCAAAATGGCGGGAAAACAATTATGACGGAAAATGACGTCATAGGATGCAATCGAATCGGCATGAGCTCAGGAATCAGAGGAAAAAAGAATTTTGTTGATACGCCTTACGGTTCAAAAGTTATTAGCATACAATTTCTGAAACTTTGGACAGGTGGTGGCGCTAGAGGGAATGAGTTAGAAACACCAAAATTGGTGTATTTGATGTTGGGAATGTCCTCTATCAGAATGTCAAACCAAAACAACTTTCCCGCATACGCTTCTATGGGCTGCCATAGACGCCCAGTCGGAAGAAGAAGAATAAGAACGGGAACAGATACAATAGGTGCCCGCACCTTCAGTGCTTGGCCCCTAAATATATGGTGAATGTGTTCATGTGTTTATTCATATGTTTGTTAACTGATAGTTTAAGATACAGAAGTAAATTTATAGTTATAGACAGTTCATAAGTGGATGGAAACTGGGTTGAATAATTTCACTTGTTAAGTGTCTTTAGTAAAGGAAAGAGGGGAATGTTGTGTTCTGTGATTTATGTTCAAGGACTGCAATACTGAACCAGTCCGCCAGGGGCTGATAGACAGAATTGTATGTGTGGGAGAAAAGAAGGAGAAGTAGAGTGAAGTAAAGAGAAAGAAGTTAAAACCAACTATTCCTCTCGTCTGATTTATTTCTTTTCATTACGGGTCTCAACATTACAAAATGTAATGTATATGTAATATATAAAATAAATAACTGTATTTATGTCAAGATAGTCACTAGTAAATAACTACGATAAAGATCGGTAGTGTTGAACAACAACTGCCGTAAATGGTTTCGACATACTTCAGAGAGGAAGCAGACGCGTTCCTGCACATGCGCAGTACAGATCGTGTTTCCGGTACGGATCGAGTAGTGACCCAAGGGGGTAATCCATCCGCCGGAAACTGAAGCCTCCCCGGGTGCCGCCATTGTAGCAGAACTTCACCTGCTGTTAGCATCCCATTGACTCCCATTCATTTTTGCGTCACTTTGACAGCGAATAACTTTACATCTGAGGCGTCCAAAGACTCTATTTGTCCATTATATATTTCTAAAGAAACACGACAATGTATAAAAGGCTCCATTACTTTGTATCTTACGTTATGACTTCGTAGAAGCCGTTTTTGTCAAAAAATAGGCTAACGATTGCGTCATACCCACGCGACTCTCTGTCGCACTGTAGAGAAATTACCGTATAGACCGGCGGAGAAGCTCACAAGCAATCGCGGGGACGTGGAGACATAAAGTCAAGGGATAAGCCCATAGAGATTCATAAAGTTGCTCCCGCTGCTAGTTCATGGACAGCTAATGCTCACGCTCTCCGTCTCTGCGAGATTCGGAAGGGAATGATTCAGATTTCTATCGGCACAGCTACTAGAAGACCCACGTCACATCTACGTCGTCAAGCTCAGTTTGAGCCTGCGCAGTTCGCCTGGCGATCAGGAAGTGAGTGCTTCAAATTGGCTTCACTTTTCTCCGTTGAAATCTATGGGGTCGCTGTGTCCATCTTATATACTGTCTATGAGTCTATGGGGTCGCTGTGTCCATCTGGTAGTTTTTTTTTTTTGAATATAAAATTATACATACAACAAAGGCAATTGTATTCATTCAAAAACGAATTAAAGGCTCAACACAGTTAAATCAAAAAGTGACTTAAAAAGACAGAAAATAAATAAATACAAATTTGAAATCATATCTTACATGAACTTAGGGTAAAAAAAATTATAAAAAATAAAATAAAGTTAAATTAAATTAAAGGGCAATGTCAATCAAATCATATGAAAGCAAAAGATCAAGCAGCTTTATCGCACTTCCACTTCTCATTCCCTTAAGGGCTCTAGAAAAACATTTTAAGTCATTTTTGAATAGTGGGAGGGATTTAAAAAATCTACATTTGTGAATGAAATATTTTGCCATTATTACAATGTTATTGATCAAATAACAATTAACACAACAGTCTTTGGGAATTCCAAATAAAATATGTTGTAAAGTAAAAACAAAACCATCAACAACCACCTCCTTTTCTATCAACCATTCCTGAACTGATATCCAGAAGATTTTGGAAAAATTGCATGTAAAGAAGATATGGTCAGTGTCTTCAGAATGGCTATCACAGAAAGAACAGGGGACAATATCTATATTCAATTTTTGATTTAAGAGTTTGTTAGAAGGATAAATTTCATTTAAGATTTTGAAGTGTGTTTCTTTTGCTTTAGGAGGAATAGGAAAACTTAAATAAGCTGTTCTAAGATATTTTACAGTAATCTTATCAAACATGTGATTTCACATGCATGAAACCTAATTCACGTACACACAAAAAAAAATTCACGTGCGTGGAAAAAAATTTTTCCCACAAAAAACAATTCACATGCGCAAAATAAAATGATATATTCATAAAATACATTTCACAAATGCAAAACACAATTCGTAGATATACAACTGTGTGCAAAAACCTTTGAGTGTTTAAAATGTACGAGTTTATCCCTGAATGTGGACGTGCAATCCTCATTCACGTGTGAATCGCCTCGGATATGTGTGTGTGTGTGTTTTTGAGACTTTCCTGGCAGAGCTCTTGACCCACGCGGGTCAGTCGTACTCTTTAGCCAATCAGATGCGAGCTTACCATTCAACCAATCATATATGGAATCCCCTGAGAGTGCATTCGAGGAGCACGGGTCTGCGCACCATTTGCGCAATACGGATTAATTAGAACGGAAATTAAGCCTCAATGAAGCTTTCAATCCAGCATGGCGGTACGAGTTTAGTTTATTTAATAAAAGTCTGTGTATACACGGTTTATCGTTTACAGGGGCCCCTGGTCCACGGATCGATCTTTAGAAATTAATATGAAAATCGATTCAGAATTGGTGAATCGATTTTTTTCAACACAGCCCTATTGCTTTTAGTCTTTACACGTCTTTCTTTTTACTATCTTATTGCAGTTTAATATATAATTAGCGTTACTGTCTGTAACTGTCTTGTTGCAACCGTCAATTTTGTTTTTTACTTTTAACTTAGGTTTTCTGACTAGAAAACTGTAACATTCTTGATTGAATGTGTAAACCAGGGGTGCCTAATCCTGCTCCTGGCGATCGACTGTCCTGTAGGGATGGCTGACAGCTAGATTAATAGATAGATACATATATAGATAGATTATAGATAGCCTATATCTAGATACATAGATAGATTCATATAGATAGATAGTGTAGTAGCAATTTTAATCTTTTATTTCTTATTTTGTTTTCTCAATGATTTAACATATGAATGACGTGTTCTGTATTTGGAATTCTCCTGTTGTAACGTTGCTGAGAAGACCCGAGGCTAGGGAGGGGTTAATGCGACCATAGGGGTTCCTTTGTTCCTTTGGGGTGGGTGCAAGAATGCCTTTGATGAGAACATTATAAGAATCCAGAAAGAACACCTATCTTGGTCTCACTCTGCCTGCATACTGGGCTGTTAGGGGTTGGTGGGTTTCACCCTCACCCTGCAGCTGGCCTGTGTGGCTAGACTGGGAACTATTCTGCAGAATAAATGTATATTTTCTTTTAAATACAATTTGAATATTGACGTCTCTTTTGCCTGGGAATGCTGCGTTTGTTAAATATTGTTTTGCCACAACAATAGATAGATAGATAGATAGATAGATAGATAGATAGATAGATAGATAGATAGATAGATAGATAGATAGATAGATTTGGATAGATAGATGCCCAGAACTCATGATCCACTAACTTACTGGAAAGAGAGAGCAGTAATCTTTCCTCATTTGTATGTCCTGGCTAAAAAATGTCTTTGCAACAAGCAACAAGCAATCCAGCAACAAGTGTCCCTTGTGAGAGGATTTTTTCAAAGGCTGGACAAATTATCTGTAAAAAAAGAAGTAAGCTAAGTCTTATAATTTCTTAATATTAAGAAATTAATATTTTTTAATAAAAATCTCTAAAAAAGTGAGACATTGTGGCTTGATTTCTTTTATTAATATTCATTTTGCAGGACCAAAATAACATTATGCACAGTGATGAACCTATAGGTTACAAGCGTTACATATTAGAAAAATACAATAAAAAAAAAATAAAAAAAATGTTAATGGCTCGTCAAGGTTGTTTCAGATCAACACATGCAAGTGACCACTAGGTGTCACCGTGGAGACGGGTGTCGGATTGATTCGAAGCCTCGACACAATATGGACCATTTGGTTCAACTGTTTCCACGAAGCCTCGATCTGCCCACCACTACTGTCCTGCACAGTTAATCTCCAACCCTAATCAAACACACCTGCCTTTAATTTACAAGTGATCCTGACGTGCTCTGAAGACCTTAATTGGTTGCTTCAGGTGTGTTTGATTAGGGTTGGAGATGAACTGTGCAGGGCAGTCGATCGCCAGGAGCAGGATGGGGCACCCCTGGAGTAAACGATAAACCGTGTATACTCAGACTTTTATTAAATAAACTAAACTCGTACCCGTTCTACGTTCGCCATGCTGGATTGAAAGCTTCATTGAGGCTTAATTTCCGTTCTAATTAATCCGTATTGCGCAAATGGTGCGCAGACCCGTGCTCCTCGAATGCACTCTCAGGGGATTCCATATATGATTGGTTGAATGGTAAGCTCGCATCTGATTGGCTAAAGAGTACGACTGACCCGCGTGGGTCAAGAGCTCTGCCAGGAAAGTCTCAAAAACACACACACACACATATCCGAGGCGATTCACACGTGAATGAGGATTGCACGTCCACATTCAGGGATAAACTCGTACATTTTAAACACTCAAAGGTTTTTGCACACAGTTGTATATCTACGAATTGTATTTTGCATTTGTGAAATGTATTTTATGAATATATCATTTTATTTTGCGCATGTGAATTGTTTTTTGTGGAAAAAAATTTTTTCCACGCACGTGAATTTTTTTTGTGTGTACGTGAATTAGGTTTCATGCATGTGAAATTGTCTACGCATGTGTAAATCAGGTTTTCTGCGTGAATTATTAATGAGTCTGATCTGTCCTCCATATCGGGGCCAGGGGATTTATTTGATTTAAGTTTCTGAACTGCTAAATTGAGTTCTTCCATACCTAATCGTGCATCACACAGATCACTTAATTCATTGTCAATCCTAGGAATAAAATTAATAATTTTTCCAAAGAAGTTATCACACTCTTTTGGAGAAAAATCAGATATAAGTCACTGTAGAAATTATGAATTTCTTTGCTTATTATTGTAGGATCTGTATTTTCAATATTATTCACCATTAGGGAAGTAATACTGTTTTTAGACTGCCGTCTTTTTTCTAACCTACAAAAATAGGACGTGCTTTTCTCTCCCTCCTCTATCCATTTGGCTTTTGAGCGAATGTATGCACCTTTAGCTTTTTTAATGTATAAGTTATCCAATTGTGTTTGAAGAGAAATAAAGTTGCTTTTTTCAGCGCTACTCAGTGCACTTTTATTGCAGTGTTTATTAATCTCAAATATAATCTTGTTTTCATGTTGTCTTCTTATTTTGGCAAGCATTTTACTATAGTTTATAGAAAATTCACTAATTTTAAATTTAAGAAACTCCCATCTGGCTTTATGAGAACTGAAATCATTACTATTCTCAATTACTCTAATTAAATATTTTACCTTTGTACAAAATCCTTCATTTTCAAGCAAATCAGAATTAAATTTCCAATATCCCTTATTATATGAATTTTACCCTTTGGCTTAACAACCAAGACAATAGCGCAGTGATCTGTTAGAGGCGCTGGTGAAATAGAGCAATCCTTAACAAAATGTAACAAATTATCTGAAATTAACCAATAATCGATCCTCGATTTGCTGGAGGCATTAGGTCTAAACCAAGAAAACTTTTTGATGTTAGGGTTAAGATGTCTCCATACATCCAATACTTTAAGATTGTTGCAAAAATGAGTAATCATCTGGTAGTGACACGGCACACAAAAACAACGTGACAACATATCTCCGCGACACACCCGTGACATCAGGAAATAAATATCTTCAAATTAAAAGTCCCCAGTAAGCAATTTTCCTCGAGACTCGAAAAAGATCTACGCAAATAAAATGTTGTTAGGAAAATTATCAGATTTATATTAAAATAATAAATGACTTAGGACCACCCGCAGCCCTGTATATGATATAATATGTTAGTATTTACAATGTCCGTTTGGTATTATTAGAAGGGCAGATAACTGGCAGGCAAACATGCGCATGCGCACAGTCAGCGCGCGGACTTAGAGACGTGACGTCCAAACAGTGTGCGATCAGTGGTGGCGGGAGATTTTCGAGAGTAGTTTTGTCGGTCTAGTTCGTATTCGGAAGAAAAAACATTCGCGAGTAAAATGTGGAACCAAGGTAACGTTATGTTGTTTATTAATGATTTGTGTGTGACAATACCCGCTTGATAACCCGCTAATCTGAGGTCCGAAAGCTCAGTTAACAGTGTGATGGAAGTTAGTCATGTTGTCGTCAGGCATTGGTCACTGAGAGGATGTTGTTATTTTCACACATGCACCAGTCTTGATAGAAACAGAATATAAGTGTGTATTTCTGCAGGTAAATATGGTGAGGCCAGTATGGTCGGATACACACAGTCTCCAGGAGGATTTGGATCCCCAGCCGCTTCTCAGGGAGGAGGAGACAAGAAAGGGGTTAGTGTGACTCAACCTGACAATAATGTCTAAATATATATATACAATAAGGTCAACTAACAATGAGCAATATATGCTTTACATTGTTTATGAACCGTTGATAACGTTAATGAAAATACAAGTAAAAATACAAGTGTTTGTTTTTAATAATGGAAATATATAATAACTAATAATGGAAAATAAAAATACAAGTGTTTGTTTTTAATAATGGACTTTTAATTTTAATAATGGAACAACCTGAAATGAGCTTTAACCAAGATTAATAAATGATTTAGAAGTACTTTTCGTTGTTATTTCTTGTTAACTAATGTAGTGAGCTGAAGTTAACAAATGTAACATTATTGTAAAGTGATATTATTTATGTATAAAAATAAGAAATTAAATGTTGTCTAAAAAAGCCTATTTAAAGTTATTAACTTTATGACAGTTAAGCACATTAAAATCTCATTACTGTAATGTGGAAAAAAAAGTTGTAATACATTTTTAAGGGAAAACTATTTTGCTTTTGCTTTACTTCAAAATGAAAGTCTTTCAGAGTCATCTGAACTAACTTTTATCAGATGTTATGAATTATTTCCAGTCTTGTCTCTTGAGAAAATAGACCAAAAATATTGATGGCTCTTTCTCAGAAGCGTCTATCAATTTTGCTCACTGGAATGAGAATGTTAAATAATGTATAGTAGTTTATTATAGTAAAATAATGTGTAAGTTTTCCTATTTTTACTGAATTGAAATGCGTGTTGTGCAGCGATCCCGAGCGCAGCAGATCGTCCCCTGTACGGTGTCTCAGCTGATGTCTGCAGTGCAGGCGGAGGACGTCTTTAAAGTGGCAGAGGTGGAGATCGCACAGGTGAGTCTGATGTCTCTAACACCCGGTCACAAAGTGTCTAAAGGTAGGGACACACCACACCAAAGAACTAGCGCTGATGAAAGCCGACTGTTGTCGCCTGCGTCGGGGGGGAAATATTTTATAACAAGTATCCGATTCCTGACCATAAAGGGATACTCCACCGTTTTTTCATATTAAACTATGTTATTCCCTTAAAGGTCCCATGACATGGGGTTATTTTATTATTTTATGTTTCCTGGGTTGTCCTTATAATGTTAGTATGTTTTTTAGATCAAAAATAGTCATAATTTAGAAATAAAAGGCATTTTTCCTAGCCTGATTTTAGGGAAGAACATTTATTTATTTACGATACATTATTCATTCACAAAGAAAATTGGTGTCCTTAAAGGTGGGAGTTTTCCTATTTTTTTTAATTAAGGCATTAAGATAATTTCCAAAATATGATTTTTTTTATTTTTTATTCCTCTTTTTAGGCAACTTTAGCATTGGTGTGTTCACTTATGCTGAGCACTGTAGCTTCTGTTTAGAAAAATAGTCCATTACAATGTACAGTCAACATAGAAACAAGGTTATTAATAAATCTTATAGTAATAAAAAGTAGTCCTCTAAGATAATGTTCACTACATTCAGTGGGGGCCCGTTCCGGAATTGATTCGGGCTGCACGGTTAATCAACATTAAACCGCAATTTTGCAAAGGGTGTTTTTTTTTCTTTTTTCTTTTCCTTTTTTTTTTCTTCTTCTTCCGGCACGACCGAATTGCCTCGATACCATCGAGTATAAATTTAGATTCCTAAGGGGGTTCATCTCGTCAACGTCAGAGAGCCAATAAGCATCAAGGAAACACCCTTGATGCCGGTTACACCCATAAAATCTTTTAAAAGTGTAAATATACTGTATGTGGTTTTTCTTTGTACCTCCTGAGGGTGATCTCTACATACTGGTGGTTCATGTATCAGAGAACCACTTCTCTATACAACTACCCTTAAAGTACCAGAGAGAGAGAGAGAATCAGTGATACTTTTAACAGACCAGAAAAGATAAGAACGAACACACCCCTTTTATTTAATTAAATGTAAGTTTTTAATCTGTATCATTTTCAATGACAAGTATTTTTGCATAAATGTTTAAAAGAAATAGGCTGCCAACATGAGATGATATTTAACACATTTAAAATGTATTTAGTTTGACATTACAACTGATTTTATGGGCAGAAATAAGAGCACCAACACACACACACACACACACACACACACAAATCCATCTTAAAGGTAGATTTATGTCTATAACAGGAATGATATGTTCAATCGTGCCATACATGAGAAGACCAACACTGCACTGATGCAGGCTAGAGGCATAAATATGAACACACACACACACACACACACACACACACACACAGGCTGCTGCAAGCTAGAGCCATAAATCGATTTTATTATCAGGAACTAAACCCACTACATTTGGAAAAGAGAAAATACACTAAGTTAGAGTGCCGTTATAAATGTGAGAAGTCGTGTTAATCCCCCAAACAGGATTGAATACCTCTCTGTGTGTAAGTGTGTTGAACATTATAAACCCCTGGACTCGTAACATTAAAACAGGGAAATAGTTGCAACTCGGCTAACACACTCATTCATCCATCGATACGTTTTGATGGATGTTTTTTCTGACACTTTCTAGGTTACTATTGTTGGTGTTATCAGAAGCACTGATAAATCCACGATCAACATCCAGTACAAGGTGGACGGACATGACTGCGGCTCCCATGGACGTCAAGCAGTGGATCGACACTGAGGTACCTGTTCAGATGCCTTCGAGCGTTGTAATCACATTGGAATGTAATTTCCAGGCCACAGAAATGAGTAAATAAGGTCATGGAAGTTTTTATAGCTTGTTATATGAGTTACAAATTGTCTCTCTATAAAATTATTTTTAAAGTGTCATGAAACCCCCTGTTTTAGCACTGGTTGTTCCTCAGATTTGATAAAGACTCGAGAGAAGAAGACATGATGAGGTATGCATCCATACATGGTGCTGGTTCATGTTTAAAGCACGAGTATATGAAATATGTCCTTAATAACTTGAAACATTCTTGCTTTGACACATACCAGTATGTGATTTGTGCTGTGAGTGTTGTTAAACATCACAGTTTTCTTTGCATAAACCGCTCTCTTGACGTGTGTCTGTTACATATTAAATATCAATAGTCATATTTTCCATATTGGTATTCAAATCCAGCTCTCACCGCATCGTAGGGGAAATGCAAAGAACACTTTTCTGTTATTATACTGATGAAACACACACTTACAAAGCATATGTCCAGAGGTGTCAAAAGTATTCACATTCATTACTCTTGTAGATACTAGGGTTAAAAAATTTTTTTGAATAGATTACTAGGGTTTTAAAAAGACTTCTGTAGAAGTTGAAGTATCAACTCAAGCTTTTTACTCAAGTAAAAGTGT